>JAVYIG010008608.1:0-87440 GCA_035222895.1 Strongylocentrotus droebachiensis | reverse complement strand
GTTATAGTCGCCAACACCAAGATACCAACTGAGTCATTTTGACAAAGCAATGACAAGGATTTTTTTAAAGATTTTCTTCCAGAACTTTAGATTAACTACCAAAATCATGATATAAAATTTATTCATTTAATTGTCGCCCCATTTCCCCCATCTAATATTAACTAACTTTTTGTTTGAATACACATTTATATTGCCCAATTAATTAACAAATTTTGGATTGTAAATCCGTACCCTTTATCCCATTCTGACCATAAAATAAAAAAAGAAGAAGCTGATTTCTCTTTCTCGAAATCAAATGATTACCTATCAACAAAACTTGGAATGCATAATAATTGTAGTTTGTGTAAATCATCTCAGCCCACAACTTGTTTATGGAATCCCGTGACGCGGACAGTCAATATATTCCACCAAGACGTTCTCTCAGTAGCTTGGAGAAAGTTGCTTGTAAAAAACCCATAACCAGATAACACCGTCGTGCGAAATTTACAAAAGCACTTGTTTAGCATGTGAGGGCACTCCTCTTTCTTTACCCGGTCTCTCAAGAGTGTTTCTCATATATGATGAGGGTTAACTGGGTGAGAGAGGGATATTGAAATGGATTCCACTTGTTAGCTTGTAGTGATGGAAGAGAGGAAGACAAATAATGGAGACAAAGGGCAAGCTGCTTTACGGCTTCAACTCAAGATCATCAACAAGCAAGATATAATGAAGTGGGTCTTCTGTCTGTTATTGGCGACGAATCTTGGAACTGGGAATTCGATAAATGGTCAATTTAGCCCCCCCCCCCCCAGCCTTGTAATCAGAGCACCAGAAAACAATGTGGATACCACTTTGAAATATCGGGAGGGGTTGTACGAAATGCGACAGTATTTTTGACAACTATATATGTACGAAATATAATATTAGTTTTCTTGATGGTTTAGGGATCATCATTGAGGCTCAATATACATTACAATCAATAGCATTTTTTTAAAAACACCAACATGGAAATGATTTAGACCAATTATTTTCCCTCATGTTTTTGGCATATTTTCATTACTGGGATAAGTGTTCTTTTGTACATCATTTTAATAATATATATTCAATTTCTAAGCCCGGTCAATTTAATCGTACTTCACCAGCCCGTCTTTTTGAAATACTTCAGTTTCATTTTACCATTCTTCCTCTGTTGACCCTTCATATTTATATCAGAATCTTAATCATGTGCATTTATCCCTTTCTCTGTCTTTCATGGGTCTGAAGGCCTAGGTATTTCTGACCGTGTATCTGTTTATTTATTATTATACACACCGGTTGATATCGTACTCTCACTTGCTTTTCTTATGTCGATGTATGCCTCACTCTCTTTCTCTCTCTCCCTCTCTCTCTCTCTCTCTCTCTCTCCCTATCTTGTCGAATCTGTCTGAGTGTCTCTACTAAATCTCATTTATTCCTTAAATGTAGGGTCACGAGGAGCTCATGTCCGTAAGCAAATCATATGAGCACATCATCAAACATACCACTAAATACGTCGCACCTCTCCCCCTTTCCCTTCCATCTTACACACATCTTTAGTAGACCTACCCATTTGTACTTTCACTCAGAAGCCAATAAAAAAACAATACAGTCAAGAGAACACATATTTATTTTGAGGTGAATCTAGTCGTTTGCTTTATAGACTTGGGAGGTGATGTAAGGAGTTACGTTTACAAGAACTTGTCTGTCTTGTTAAGGCCTTCCGATGCTTTAATACATCTAGAAGGGCATCATCTTTAGCTTCTACCATAAACACAGGTGTAGGGATTAAACCCGTACCTATGTCGTCGTCTGCTTCGAGCAAAGCGCACCGATGTTCATTTTGGCGCGGTCTGTCGTCGTTGAATTACTGTCTCGTGCTATCTCGAGTAGATGAGAGTAAATCTGTACAGTAATCGTTGTACAGTGCGTCCCAAAAAAAACTATACACTTTTGAAATGGCTGCCGAATAAAAAAATATATAATTCTGGGGGAAGAGTTTGATACGTATGGAAAGCTCATATACTCAACTTTCATATGACACCAAAAAGTCCGAAAATAAGTTATGCTTGAGTGAGCACTGGTCACTTTTGTAAAGGATATGAAAATTTGGTTGCGCAGGAATTGGCCTTCCAATTTGTGAGAGGTAAATCCTTTGGAGCTTACGGAATTGAGGATGATATGACCAATTTATGATCAATTGTGATGAGTTTGGGTTTGGGTGAAATTTGTGGTTCATGGGATTAACATTTTATGCATGAGTGAACAGGAATTGCATTTGTTATTACCTTAGACTCAGTGGTATGTTCATGGGAATCAGGACGGGGTGATGGTACATGGAGCAGGGGAGGTGAAATGTAGGGTAGGACTTTGTTGGGTAGATGGGATAAGGGTCAAGAGGACATGTATGCCCCTCTCCCTCTCTTTTTTTCTCTCTCTCTCTCTGCCTGGGTGTGCTTGTGCATATCTTGATAATTCATTAGACAATCAACATTCAGCTAACATCACTTACTCAACAATGTACGGTATCAGTCAATCGGTCAATCAATTTCAATCAAGCATTCAATCACCATTCAGTATTTCAATCAATTTAATCATTCAATAAATCAATCATAATTAATCAATAACTCAGCCAATCACTCAATCTATCAACCAACCAACCAGTCATTTTAGCACTTGAGTTTATGTAAATGGTAAATGGGTAACCTGAAGAATAAGTAGCTAACATCTGTGATATTCCTTTTTTCAACAAACCGTATTTGAATAATCAATTTACATAATCCCCAGCTGGTTTTTAGGTAAATCAATGAGATGTTCAACTAATCTTACAATAACTGAAATGTGGGGTGAAGGTTTTTATTCAAAGCCACAGATGTAAAAAAATAAGAGTGTGTAAGATGGAAATTACAACATGTACCACCACTCCATCCTGACTCCCATGAACACACCACTGAGTCTACCTGAGAAAGCTACAATGCTACAATAAAAAATGAAATTCCTGTTCACTCATGCATAAAAGTTTGGTTTGATAAACCATGTAATTCACTCAGCAAATCACGAATGTATCATATCAACCTCGATTTTTTAAGCACCAAAGGATTTACCTCTCACAAATTGGAAGGCTAATTCCTGCGCAACCTAATTTTCATACCCTTTACAAAAGTGACCAGTGCTCACCCAAGCATGAATTATTTTCGGACTTTTTGGTGTCATATGAAAGTTGAGTTTATGAGCTTTCCATACATATAAAACTTTCCCCCCAGAATTATATATTTTTTTATTCAGCAGCCATTTCAAAAGTGTATAGTTTTTTTTGGGACGCACTGTATAGTACAAGTATTCAGTGCTTATTGGTGGACACATTGGTTGGTAGAACGCTGTAGCCATGGTATAGCAGACGACATTTCTTTGTTGACGATGAATAAAGTGTTACAAGTAAGTACAGATTACATGAAATTAAGTGAAATTTACCATAAAATATGTCATTTGCATACATGCTAATCGTCCAAGCAATGTCACTGAGGTAATTGATAGGTCTATATGGTTTTGCAATTTACAAGGATCGTTCTTATTTCTATAACATATTAAAGTTATAAAAGTTGATAGCTCATGTAGCCCTTCGACTCTTATTGCCAAACATCTTCAACTGATTTTGTTGGAAGCCGTGAGCAATTTATTCGCGCTTTGTCTACGCATTACGCTTTAACCCAGGGCAGTATTCTATACTTTGTTTCCATGTTTTTGACATGGTCGAATATCAGTTAATTCAGAATATGTAAGCAAACACAATAAATCTGGGATTATCATATTATGACAAATAATTATTTTCTTCTTCATGGAATCTTTTAAAACTAGTTCGCTATCTCTGCGTGTGGCATCACCTGTAGATAGTTGCACCCTGATTTGAATAATACTATTTAATTTCATAGTTGAACTATATCTCGTTGTTGGAACGTGCACAAACCCCCTAAGTAATTCACCTCAAAGAGAACCGAATTCTATGAAATTCAATAACCCTTTACATTTCGATCCAGCTGTGGGTCAGGTGTTTAATAGGGCATACTTTCATTCTGTAATGGCTTATCTCCACCTTTTCATTTTCACCCACCAGTGACTTGGATGTGTTTTGTGTTATTATTATTTAATGGATATATCTTCATGCTTAGGGCCTTGCTCTATTTGTCCATATTCAAGTGTATACATCTCACATGGAAACAATAATGAATTCCATACCGATGCATAATGTGTTAAAGTTAGGATACAATTAACCACTATAGAAATTTCCTGCAAATCTGTGTACTCTTTTTGTCTCTATTTCGAAGTACTTTATTTTAGTGTCCATAGGAATACTTCATTTGAATTTGAGTTTTATCTTACGTACGAATGTAAACATTGATCTACAAAATATTTGTTTGTGTTATGATGCATGGAGATATTGCCTTTTGAAAGTAAATGTTTGATTACTGGATACAGGTGGTACAGGTGAAGATCATGTTAAGGCCGTGATCCAAGGTTTACAATAATTATTATTGAGTCTTACAAAAGATCCACCGCCCAGCGAGTAATAACGTTCCAATTCAATGCTTATAACTATTGTGAAAAGATAGTCTGATCTTTATCTCCTAAATTATCCCGGCGATGGAATAAAGAGAAATTGATGACACGAAAGAAATGAAAAGAAATGAACAATCGACTAAACCTCTGCCACTTACTTGTAAATGATTTTATTAGTATTCAGAATATGAGGTAACGAGGATTAGTTACCCGTCAGCTCAAAAGGGAACTTATCTGACTCAAGGTAGGAATTGTTATTATAATTTCATTGTAGGCACCCATCACTTAATGGTTAACGACTATTATTGCATGTTTACGAACAGAGTGGTTCTACTCTATATATCATTTCGTCTGAGTTTCGCCGTATCACATTAAGGAAGCAAAATGAAAAAAAAATAGTAACAATCTCAGCTAAAACCATAGTTCTGTTAACATTTAATTTTAGGTTTCATACGTTGAATTAAATGTAAAGCGTAACGATTAATAATGGATTAGAATTTTGATTTCAAGTGCCATTATATGTCCACGTCATCAATCATTATGATCGGGGGAACTTGTATAAATTGCCAAGAACAAAAGTTTAGAAGTTTTGTTTTTACCATGGTGGAAACAATAATTAGTATCATGGTTTTACATAGGCAGACACGTACATTTCTGCCAAGGGGCTGCTATCTGTTGCCCGAAAATCAACTTTTCTCTCTGTAAAATTTTGGGACCAAGCGAAGCGAGTGAGTAAAACTTTCGTGTCGTTGTCAAGATGTTAAAGATAACATTTAAAAATACCTATGTGTAAGCCAGCTCGCTGCTTGATTATAAGCAAGCGTTTGCCCACATATTTTCGGTTTTAAGATTCTTGGGGGGGGGGGGGGGGCTACTTCTCGCCTCGTATCCCCTTCATGGTTAAACGAAATTAACAAAGGCTCGTATTATGTGTTTGGGAGGCCATGGAATTACATTCATGTTATACCTATATTTAGCAACCGAAACCATAAAATCCATCCATTGATCTTTCTAGCAAGCCTCTTCAATCATTCTATATGCTAGCTCAGGTTGGCTTAGTCATTATACAATTTTGTAATAGGATGCGAATGCTTTACTGGTTACTGATATAAACTAAAGCTCTCCGCTATAGTGATTTCTCTTCGGTCCTTGGTTGGTATGAAAGTACCCAAACATAACATTAGAAGAAGAAGAAGAAGTGGAAGGAGAAGAAAAGTAGAAGAAGGAGGAGAAGGAGAAGTGAGGAGAAGGAGAATGAGAATGAGAAGGAGAAGAAGAAGAAGAAGAAGAAGAGGAGGAAGAAGAAGAAGAAGAAGAAGAAGAAGAAGAAGAAGAAGACTGTTTTGCAGACTTTTACTAGTGAGCACTTACTGTAATCACTAATAAAGTCAAGCTTTTGAAAATGATTTCGTTTGATCCTCTTTTTTGAAGGTATACATTTGAAGTTTTATGCCGTATTTTAATATTATTAAAAATCTATACTTCGGTAATTTTATGAGATCTCTTTTCTGATTAAGGAGTTCATTGTTTGTTTCTTCTTCGTTTCGATTCATAGGCAATTTTAGAATTAACAAACGCTTAACGTTTAATTGATGAGGAAGTGGAGACCTATTTTCAGAGTTTTGCTAGATAGCAAGAATGAATGTGATTTATTTAGAAGCGATGCTGAAGGACAAACGATGATACAACACTCATCGTTTATTGAGATTTGAACTTTTTCTGGGGATTTCTGAATCATTTTCCCAACTTCGCCATAGAGGTTCCTTTTCATTTAGTCGTTTTTATGGAGCTGTTTTTCCATGGTGTCTGACTACAATCTAGCAAGAGGGAAGACATTTTTGTGGGCACATCGCCTTGGACGAGCAGACGATCGATATCATCCTTAACGATCAGCGGTTAAAAGAAACATGACAAGATATTACTTTGGATTACAATTGATTTCCGTCAGAGTTACAATCTCGTTGGTCAGGTTAATCAAAACCCTTTCTGCTTTTCGTGACTTATGTTCCACATACCTTGAAGCGTGACATGTATCATTTTGATAATTGTCTTAATTGATTGGGAAATACACGATTGGTTTACGTTTGTTATTGCCTGTGGTTTGGAGAAGGTCATTGTAATCATTTTTAAATACGTAACATGGGGAATCTTTAGTAAGGTTTACACAACGGTACGCTAACTTAATTTTAGGTCATGGTTTGTTAACTTAAGTTTAGGTCATAGTTTTAAATTTCGAAGTTATCTTAAAGTTAGGGACCGTGGGGACGCACTCATGGTTACGAAACTTTAAAGCTCCACTGTAGCTACTTGCTCCCTCTATATAGAAACAATGCCTTATCGGTGACCATTGGTCCCCCATGATCCTCTTTTTCTTTTGTAAATTGAGAGCTGAGTTGATGAGATAGCCACCTGTCAGTGACCACCCTGGGTGGTCTAATCCCTCCTAGCCAAATTGGTACAGACGGGCATTAAGTTTATTCGAAGTTATGTCGGTGTCATAGGATCGTTGTTGTTTAACTTCGAGGTTTAGCACAATTAAAGTGTACAACTATGATGGTCCCATATAAACATAGCTATAGCTTCTTTCTTTCATGTTATTCTCGGAGCTCACCTTGTATGCGGTTGGGATCAATGTATGTCCTGTTTAAGAAGCGTTTCAAACACCGATTCGGGAGTTCGATTTGTGCAAACGCGTTTGACAGATGACAAAGAAATGATGATTTATGCTATGATTAGTTTTCATTGTTAACAATGATTTGAAAGGTGAAAGAGTCAAGACGAAGGGCACTGATATTTTCTTTTGTGAGCATAATGTTTGAACATTCACGATGCGTAGAGTTCATGTTGTCTTTGCGTTTCCTCCTCAGAAACAGCCTTCTTTAATTAAAATGCAAGCCCGGCACCTTTCACTTCTCCCAATGAAGGCACTATTAGGTATTGTCATATCTATTTCACAGATTTATTGATTCAGTGCTAATGTGAAGATACGTGAGTGGCCACGTCTGGATGAAATACTTTTGAACATGTTTACAATTTGATAGCTGACTTTTTGGGATATTCCTCAATTGGTAGGAATACAATATGCTTATACCGTTATGAATTAACAATGATTTTTCCCTAGGATTTATGTTGTTCCAATAAAGCATGAGATTGACAAATAAATCAAATCGGAAATGTTAATTTTGATGAATTCAGCGCAACTATGCCTCTTTCAAATTTGATTGCACAATAACGACGACTTTGATATGTATATTTCAAAATAAAATCATTAAAATTGCGAAATGATATGAAAATCATCGACAAAATAATGATAAAGAGGTTTTTCTATGCAGGAAATGGACGCTATTTCGCTCCAGCAATTACTGTAGCATTGTAAAATAAAATAGCAGAAAATAACAAATAAGTCAACGACCTCCTCTCGCATGTAGGAAGGGGAGGGATGCCTAAAGTACATCCTTAGCGACGGTACCGCGTGGATGAAGAATGGATGTTGAATGGGTACTGCATGGATGATGCTATTGTAATACACAGTCCCTGCCCCTGGGCCTGAATATGTTAATAGAGGGGTGTTTGCTCCTGAAACCCCCGCGCTTGCGTGGATGGAGATTGGAGGTTCTTTGTGCATCTCGTCATCACGGTTGAGATGAGGGTCAAGTAAGCTTGCCACGTCATCGCTTCCAACATCATCATCCGCATCCGAATCGTTTCTCCTTCATGTCGTTTCATCTCGTTTGTGATTATGGGTGGGGTATGGTATGAATCATGTGGATGTAGCTGTTGATGAGATGCTAAATCGTGAGGCTGTTCGAGGATGCGTTCCCTGCAAGAGAAGGATACAGTCTTCATAATCTTCTTTAAAGAATTGGTCGGATTCGTGTCTTGGATTTCAATTAATATCTGTGGATGGAGTGATGTTTGCAGTTGTTGACGTTCTCAACTCTGATAACAGGTGCTTTTGCATCAAAGCTACGGACACCTGCTGACAGTGAAGACCAGACACATCTGGTATTGAATACTAAAGCCGTGATTGTGATTCATAACTTTAGACGCTTGGAGCATGGTATTTCAAAGGAATTAACATTTTCATGGCAAAAATAGAATACAAGTCATGTATTAATGCTACTATTGCTTAGGAATCTGTGTACATTTTAGGTTTCGAAGCAAGTTGCATTTATCTTAAAAATAGTAGAATTGTGAAAGCTGTCTCTCGTCATCTCGATACCAGAAAACTGAGAAGTAATATCGAAGTGAAACATACCCAGCCGGTGGCTTACAGCTTCACCTAAAGCATTTCATTCATGTCATGTGGAATATTAATAAGTTTCGCCTTTGTTTGGAATGATTAATTAGCTTACCTGTATAGCCACATGTCGGGAAATGCTGAGTATGATTACTGAACGCACACGTCGTATTTAAAATGCAATTCTTCAACGTTAAACGACCTGGACAACCCTTCTCAAAGTAACTGTTACACGCTAACCAACGGGCACGAATCACGTTTGAAACAATGCCCTTCTACTGAATTGAAAGTTTACATTGGTAATTGGTCGTGCATCAATTAGGAGAGACAAATTTAAATTGCTTCTGGTAGATGAGCAATAATTAGCCGACGAACTTGTGCAGGAACGCCTTCATTTTGGCTGCTATGAAATGTAATAAGTGATCAATCATCGTCCCGCCTCGGTGTGCGTACGTGAGGGTGTGTGTCTGAATGTGTGCGTGTGTGCGAGCGTGTGTGTGTACCTTGTGATGAAAATCGATCGGCGTTATAAAGCAAATATGAAACACTAATGGAGCTGAAAGCATACAGGCATTCTCCAAACCATGCTCCATGCGGCCAGACAAGAGATGACGATGACACGGGTTTAGATTCTACCAAAGTATCTTAAGTGGTCATTATACAAATTGCTCTGAATCATTAATTGCGACAGCGTGGAGATGTGTGATTGCCATGAAAATTATTGTCATATTCGACATGTTGTGTCAAGACTCTTTGATTTTTTACAAGGAAACCAAGGACACTAGATTGATCTAGCAAGAAGTCATCGTTATTTTGCGTTGATGAAAAAGTGAAATTGGCAGTGTTTTGGTTTTGCTTCAGGTTTCCTTGTAACGATGGGAGCAGAATACTGTTGCCTTTGATACGTCTCTAGCTCTGATGGTGAATGATTCGCAGTCAGCAGTGGTTTTCTTTCTGTTCCCGATATATACCACGTGTGTTGTCTACAGGTGGACATTTTGGAACACGTTGCTATGGTTATGTTTAGGATGAATCTCTACAAAAACACAATGAACATCGCGATGGAAGTAGTTTAAAATCTCGTGTTGACTGTCTCCATAAAGATGTAGCACTGCTGACACAGATTTGAAGAAAAGGGCACGTAATACCTGTACTATAGATTATCAAGTAATGGACAATATAGGTCACGGACGTCGGTGGATTTGCAAATATCTGTCGTATTATTTGTCATGTTGAGGTGAAAGAAGAGATAAAAACATAATTATTCTACGAAACTAATCAAGATAGGAAATGACAAAATTCTTTAGACGCAACCACTTGTGAAGAGAAATCGCCTCTATTGTTTACAGACGTCGAATACCTGCACACGCGTGGTCAGACGTTATCGATGGTGTCTTTTTCCTGTGTGGAATTTATTTCTAATGGCCGAGTGAAATGGAGACAATCTATTTTGTTTGAGACAAAATGATACTTTGTTTGGGTTCCGGCTATCGCGTGATTGAAAAACAACACCCATTCTGGTTACAACCGTGAAATAGCAATCTTTTTATTTATGAGGTTTGGTTTCGACTTTGAAAACTGCGACCACCTAGTCTTATAAAAACACAGTGGAAGAAACAAAGACAGAAATCTACTTTAATTTCTTGTTGTACTTCAGGAAAACTCTCCAATGCTGCAGTGCAGGCGCGGGTGCTATATATTTCAAAGGCACGACGTTAGAAACAAAGAGCTGATCGTGAGACCAGTTTCATATAATCGTTGCAGGATAGGTAATAGCATTGATAATAATTATACCACGATCGAGTTATGAGGCTGAAGCTCTATGGTTATGGTATGGACGTACTATTTGAATATTTTCTTACAGAATGAACATGAACGCTTGTTGATACTAGTAAAGAAAATTACTTGAAGAACACTCCATGAACATGAGAAAATATAATACAGATTGCATTACTTGAAGTGTTACCGTTTGCTTATCACGATAACTGAGGATTTTTAGTGATTCTGCCAATTGTCGTAGGGGCACAACTTTCCTGATACGATTTATGAATACGATGGACGTCGATGTGGTTTATAGAGCGACCTTTTACATACAGTTATTGTCTTCAAGTTTAGTATGAACTGATTGTATACTAATAAATGGTTTATTGTCTTGTTGTGTCCCGACAATAAATGTCACCACGAGAGAAGGAATATGAAGCAGACTTCCTGTTCTTTCTCAATGAGCACTGATACGTCATAAATCAATGGGTGCTTTCGTGTATACACCTTTTGTGATTCTACACTCCACGGATCGATTGATGAGTAGTCCACCTAGCCGTGGGCTATTATTATCATCATCACCAATGGAACTCAATATTACCAATGACTCAATGGTTGTCTCATAAAACCAGTCACGAACATTCCTCTTTGAATAAGCTGGAGAAGGGCAATATTTGGTTGAGGCCCATTTTGATATTCGCAGAGAGCAACATTAGTTTATCATGGAACGAACACGGTTAGGTGCCGCTGTCCTGTAAGGCGTTCGTTGGTCGAGTTTATGGAGCCGTTGGATGAAAAGGATACTTTAAATTCGGTCAACCGCCTAATAGGATAAGGTATCCGTGTATTGATTGCTAGCCCGAAGCCGCCATATAGCATTCACGTATTTTATATGTAGCGGCTGAAACATTACAAGAATAGTGTCTAACTATATAAAATACATGACGGTATGTTTCCGCTGGATGTAAACTGACAAGACATCTCAACTCATCGGATCAAACGGAATGTCAATAATGGATTCGAATGGACAATCTTGGTGATTCTCTCTAGGACATTATATCGTGTGTTATAGGCCTTTTGTAGGTCGGAGCAATTTTCGGATCCCTTCCATGTTGTAAGGGCTTCTCTGAGCGGGAGCGCCAGGAGTGTCAAATCTGAAAGACATGAGCGCTAATACAAGAACCTACTATTATCATTATTATACATTCTCCAAACCAGAGAGTCCAGGAACTATAAAAGAACTGTCAAAGTGCACACAGGACTACAGGACTGCATGTCGTGGTTTACAGTTCATTGTATATCTATTAGGTTTAAAGGTCTGAGAAGTGAGTTTACTGTCAGACTCTTTTGCGTGTTATAAGAGTATCTCTGACAAATACTGGGATTCAAGAACCATCAAAGAATCCAGATTCCATGGGTTGAGTTGGTTCATGGGATCATCAGATCAAACTTAAAGATGCCATCCCGATCAAGACGACTTGAGGAGGAAAAGAGGAAGCGACTCCTCTATGAGTATATATCCTGCTGTGGAACTGGTTTCTCCTCCATACATCATGCAACTCAAGATCACAACCAGTATGTATCCATTCATTTTGAAATCATCAAACTCCATTTTCTCACTTTAAACAAAATATTGTATTTGAGTACTTGACTATTTGTTTAGCCGAATGCAATGTAATACCCCTGTATATGCTATGTACATTGTCTTGATATTCAACTTTCAAATTTCTATAATATGTAATGATGTAACTAGTATGTTGTTTAGCGCCTCAAGCATCGCGTGGGGTGGATAAGTGTCAATGTATTTTTTGAATGGAAATTTATTTTTTATGAAACTTATCGGATGGTGAGTTACGAATTATCTTCTCCATCTATCTATGTCCTTAAAATATAAATTGTAGTAAAAATTTGTTATGAAACCGCAACAGTTTGTACTTAGTCCAGGTTGTATTTGATATATATAGGGTCAAGAAATTCGATTTATAATTCGTAAAGAAAGGTTTAATATTATCTTCGTCTGTGATAATGATATCATAAAACATGTATGATATCATTTTATTTTGTAGGTTCTCAAGCAAGCACTGTTGTTAATTTACTTAACCTCGAGCGAATACCATTTTTTTTTTTTTTAATTTGGGATGTGTTCTCATGTCCCCCAAGATTTGAGGATGATTAAGGGTATAATATCTGGCTAGAGTGACTGGGGTGTAATAAACTATCAAAAATTTAATTTTGGTAGATTTGAGATCATTGTACGTTCCTTGAGAGACCAATACAAGTAAATGGAGAGGGCAAACATGAGAGCAGGCATGAACAGCCTGCCATAGTTAAGTCCAACTTAAAGTCAATCTTAGTCTTTGTGAAACTCCCCCATGGTCTCTTTAAACATTTGTATAGAAGTCGATGATTTTAATACTGGAGGTGTTCATGGAAGTCATAACATTATTAGTAAGCTTCATTCTTAGATTAAATATTGTTTTCAAAGGGGGTGGGACAATAACAGATGATCGGTTGGACTCAGTGTCGAGAGAGATTAATAGTGCCAAATTCACATGTAAGGGGCTCATACGATGACTAAGAATGGTTAAAATTTGAACAAATTGAATCAAATTCATTGAACCACATAAAAGCAAAATATACAAAGGAAAACTAGAATACATAAAACATACAAAATACAAGGCAAGTATAATGGTCAGGGCCATACACAAAAGCAAATTGCTTATAAATATATTCAAGAGACTGGTGTGGTGTCGTTTCTTAGCATAAGTAAATACAGTTGAGAAACAAGAAAGTTAGACTTCAAAATTAAATGTCTCATGCTTCAAGATTGCAGTTTACTCATTGGCATATTAGAGGGATACATGAAGCGATCAATGTTGAGATATGATAACCAGCGGAACCTTTTCACGTCTCAGCATATTTCTTGATCAATGACATATTAAAAAAAAACTATGATTGTGCTATTTTTCGCTCTATAGAGTTTATACGGCTATCAACCTTATTGAGATTATCAGCGGAATATTTCCATGTCTCGACTTATTTCTTAAAATGATCCAGATATAATGGAATGGTGAACATATAAATTGACATCGTTTTCTATATAAGTGTGCTTTTGTTATTATTCTAGAGTATATACTGCTATCAAACTTGTACTTGCTGGTCTTGCAGATGATGTTGAGTTGTGTCATATTGTTTCGGGTCGGAAGACCTTACTATCAGGATCCTCTCTGAGTAACTGGATCAATTAAAGGCGTTAGAGGATTGACAAGAATAATCGTAAGAGACGAATTATCTCTAAGTTTGCAAGCTCAATTGTGACATCATCTTAATATCCTCTTTCCACTAATAAGATCAAACTTGGTCAGAACCTTACATACAGGATTAACTTAGAAAAGAGGATTTTGACCACCGTCCACCTCCCTGGCAGCTGACCACCGAGGTTGAAAGAAAGTATGGGCAAGGGTGCTGGCTTTTCATAATTACACACCGTTACCTTTGAAGTAGTTTCGTTCAATAATTTCATTGTCAAAGTCAAGCCCCCTAAATCCGATTGAGCGGCTGAGGATATTGGAAAGGCATAGCTGTGCAATAATCAGATGTTTACAAAATATAAACGACGGGGTTCTAACTCTAAGTCAAGACTGTCTAAGAGCTTTAGGAGATTTAGGTAATTTGCGAGACGATTCTTTTCATTGGAAAGCCGAAGGCGAGAGTAATGCCCTCCACTCAAGCTCTCAAACCTGAATTCCTGGACATTTCATTGATTTCGGAGATACTGCTAGCAAGTGATTTTGTATCCTGTCGAAACATGTTACTATACTATCGTTCACCAAAGAAATGGAGTTTTTATTTTTCAAGAATTGAATAATTCAAGGGCATAATTGTCCATCTTGCTTTGAGAGTTCGTCGATACTTTTGAAGCTTGTAATTCATGCAGGAGCTTTGATAACAACAAACGTGCATGTTGCTATCATGTCGAGGATTTAAAGTGGAGAGCGAGAAGCATAACAATGGGTGTTCTTGCATAGCGGTAATGTCTGTCAAAACTTGACTCTCCTGACGCCCCGCAATGATTACCCCGGCTTTAGCACGGCTTCCAGGTACCCATTTACCTCTCATGGGTGGTGTGTGGTCAATGTAGATTCTTGCCAAAGTACTTTAGTACTGTGACAGGGATTCGAACCAAATACCAAGTGGTTTACAGTTCGAAGACAACTTTACAAAGGCATTATTTCAGCATTAGTTTAGCATTATTATGATTGTCATCGTTGATACAGATTCATACCCCGATTTAGTTATGGATTGCTATACAACGCAGTGACCACGATGATTTAGCCTGTAAAACATGGAGCGTTGGCGCTGTTTTCTGGATGACATAATTGTCGTCGAGAATAATTACTGTCGCCTCATGGCGTCAAATGACGTCTGATGAACCAACGTCACTATTATTTGGTAATAATCAATTTATCCAGGTATATTAATTGATGATTAGTAATTTTGATTAAAACAGGAAAGCCACCTCAGCATCAGTGCTGTTCTTTCTGAAGGCCCTGCAACTATTATTACTCTTGCAATTGCCAGGTACCCATTTACACCTGGGTGGATGGTGGCAAATTTGGATTAGTATACAACCAAAGGACGTAAGTGCCAGGCTGGGATTCGAACCCTCAACATTTGGATTGAGAGTAAAAGAACGACTGTACCACGAAACCTCTACATTCAAGTTTATCATAATGCATGTTTCAATTCTGTAATTCCTAAAACATACACATATTTTATAGCTTTATATAATTCATTGTTATTAGTATTTTATGCTTCGTAAAGCAAGTTCTTAAACAATTATTTTGAGGAGGTGTTATGGCTCAGTGGTAGAGCTGTGGTCCCGAAACCGGATGTCCAGTGTTCGAAACCAAATCAACGTGCTTCTGCCCTTTTGCATGACATTTATCCTCACTTATAAGTCCCTCGGAGAAGACGTAACGCCATCGATCCCTTGGTTGCTTACATGCTTTCTTAGCAGTCAGGTAACATAATCATCAAACATTATCATCAAATCTTGCTGGAAAAGACCATCATATTTGTTATTATATTATATACGTTATTTTACTACATTACTATCCTATACGCATTATACGTCTTAGCTATACTAACGTTATACATACTCGTGTATGTATTTAAGTCTGACGTTACTATATCGATCAATTTACATTTACATAGGACCATCTGTCAGGAGAATAATACTAGTATCCCCATTGTTATTGACAGATGAAATAAAAAGTTGATAGTCATGTGGCGCCATCTACGGCAGCGTATTTACACTCACAGTGTAATTATTCACCTCTGTCATCTATCTCACAGTGGCCATGATCATACTAACAAATTAATTCAGGCTACAGAATTCCATTTTTATTTGATACTTATTACAACATACAGTTATGCAATAGAGAAAACGACATCTCTATGCGCTTCCACAAGACTTTGGATTTTGTAACCCCGGCTTTAGTTCTCGCAACCATAGCGCCCAGTTCCACTTGCTGCACTTGGGTCGATGGTGGCAAATGCAGATTCGAACCTCGTACCTTGTGGTTCACAGTCCGGATGGTTAAATGGTAGACCACATCACCTCCACTAAACAAAGTTTGGAGAGGTATTTCACGTGAAGCAAAGTTAAACTTTTTATGCAGTTGAGGGGTAGATTAGATACGTTTGTGGTTAGGCATCGGGTGATCAATAGTTACTAGTTACAGCCGGATAGGAAAGAGAAGGAAAGAAAAGAAAAAGGAACTGAATAAGGAAGACAAGTAAAAATTAAGCTATGTGAAGGAAATAAGAATGATACAAGACAAAAAACGAAGGGTCACAAGAATTATGATATGCGAATACTTTTCAAGACAAAACGCTTTGTCAAGCATTATGAAGAATCGTTAATCCTCATGATTTATAGTGTGTTCTGGTGAAATCACTCAGAAACAAACCAAGCCTACAGGGAACTTGGCAGATCGATATAAGTATAATTGATTAATTGGGTTGTATACCTGTATCTGTCATGGGTGAATTTACAAAGCATTGGACTCAAAGCCCTTTCCATTGATTGATGTGGTCCATGGTGACAACCCCCCTCCCACCCCCATCGAGATGGAGGGAAGAGGGAAGAATCATCTTCCAACTATCATGTGAGGGTGAGGCTGAGGGAAAGTACAAGACCTACTTTTATTCACCCGACAACTAAACTTTTATTCTTCCATATTACTAAAATGGATTAAAAGACAACTGTTGATCCATGCTGATTTGCGGGGAACTCTCTTTGGTCATGCTGGTCATCTTTTCTTTCTCAGCTGTTGTTTTTCTTCTTCTTGATCGTGTTCTCTTAATTTTTCAATTTTTAAAATGAACCACGACCCATCCATATCATCAGCATCATCAGCATCATCAGCATCATCACCATCATCACCATCATCATCATCACCATCATCCTCATCATCGTCATCATCGTCATCATCACCACCATCATCATCATCATCATCACCATCATCACCACCACCATCATCACCATCATCATCACCATCATCACCACCACCATCATCACCATCATCACCATCATCATCATCTCCATCATCCTCATCATCATCATCATCGCCATCATCACCATCATCATCATCATCATCACCATCATCACCACCATCACCATCATCATCAGCATCATCATCATCATCATCATCAACATCATCACCATCATCATCACCATCATCATCATCATCATCACCATCATCACCACCATCACCATCATCATCAGCATCATCATCATCATCATCATCAACATCATCACCATCATCAACACCATCATCATTACCATCATCACCATCATCATCATCATCACCATCATCACCACCATCATCACCACCATCATCACCATCATCATCACCATCATCACCATCATGATCTGACCAATCAGGTCCTCTTATTACTTTTACTTAGCCTATCATTTCTCAGAAGCACGACAACCATGCCAAGAGGAGTGCCAAAGGACACAAGGACGACATCAATTTACGAGAGTTTAATTGATTGGTATTGTTCTGCGATCGAACGAGCAATTAGATATAATGTCAAGTTTCTATGAAACGTAGCGTGCTTTAATCGTGTGCTTAAACGCGACACAAATAAATTGGAATGAAATGTGTGTGGTATAAAAGAAAGATTTTTGTGATGTTTACTTAGTTTCGTCTTGGATTCTAAATCAGTTGGTGGCTGAGTTGTCTGATCGGCATTTGTCACTATCAAAGTTTCGCTCCATACTTGTATCCACTTCGCTTGCTGAATTTCATTACTTCTAATGTTAAAAAGCGAATCCGAGAATTTACGAGTTGCATATTCTTGAGAGAAGTATTCATTTTATTTGTTTCGTCGAATCTTCTGATATTTAGCATCCCGCGTTTCACTTCCGAAGTTTCGTTCGTTTTTACATTTCCGCTATCTGCAACGATCCTTTCGATGTCAAAAAGTTTCTTTTAACGTTTACCAGTTCATTTCATTGAGAAATTTCGTCGTTAAGCGTATGGTTTTTTTAATATTTTATTTACTTCGGGTATTCTAAGACAGAAGCTTTTCATTTCGCATTCCACCACTTTCAAAGTTTGTTCTGTTTTCCCACCACTCAGGTTGGTGATATGAACATATTCTTTCAATGTTAGGAGCTTACTTTGAGCGTTTACGAGTTGCCTTTTCTTGAGGGACATTCTTGTTTATCATCACATCTTTAAATAATAATAATAATAATAGTGGGTTCTTGTATAGCGCTCATGTCAGTCAGATTTGACCCTCCTGGCGCTCCCGATTATTACCCTGGCTTAGCAAGAAACCAATCAAGTTTCATTGCAAGGGTATACCGCTGGATATGCCACCACAAACGCCTTCCAAAACGCAAAGGTATGCAACTTAATAATCATTCTCATAATTTTCAATTTCCCTTCTACTTCTTCATCTCTATCCAGCTGCCAAATGATTTTTTCTTGATACATGAAGTGGCTATTGGTCGCAATAGCACTACATACAAAAATGCCGTTACTGTTCTCATTATTTCGATTCCTCTATTTCGTTTATTTCCCCCTCATAAAGTAATAAATATCAAGTTACAAATGCTCATGGTCATGGTCACGGTCCAAAATTGTATCTCGTACTATTCTTCTAACTAACTATATCATAACGTAATTATTATAATATAGCGGTAAAGTCTGAATAGTTAAATGTGTATTTTTGATAAGTTTTGATAAGCCTTACAACAACAACAACAAAATTGGGAAAAAACAACTCTCGGTTGACCCGTTCAGTGGTGGGATGAAATGAAACTACAATGAATGCTGATTGATCTGGTTTTGAGAACCTCGTTTAGTTTCTATTCCTTTGTTTAATGTCATGGAATCATGGGTCCTGCTCTAACTTTCCATCTATTATTTACTCATTTACGCATCACTTATTACCGTCGACTAAACCGAAATGAAGATCGATTTGACAGGGGTATCATAGCTTGGTGTCTTTAAAACTGTCTCTCTTGTCTTGGTATGGATGTCTTCTAAGTATTTATCAACAATGAGGAAAGAAGAGACAATGAGATTGGAGATAATTGATGGTTGGTGGAGCGAAACGTTCGAGATGGGGAGGGGTATGGTTTTAATAGGATTAATGGGAAGTGTGGGTCGAACCAGGGGCGGCAGCCGAGGTTAGATAGTGCGGAATCAATAAAACATGGATCTTTGTTAAGTAGGTAGAGAGTTTGAAGGTTCTTTGGTGACTTCATGTAGAATGATAAACGTGAAGGGTGTAGGTTCAAATCCTTACAGAACGTTCACGCACTCGTGACTATAGAAAAATATTTCAATAGGAATTCGATTCAGATTACTGGATATTAAAATTCACATTAACCATTTTGAGTAGATGGTCATAGACTTCTGTTTTGACTATACATCTGATTTCTGGTTTAAAATTTTTGTACCAATTACCAAAACATGTTTTACTCTTGATGTAAGGGGTTTCATGTCGCTATACTGTAACATTGCAGGAAAGCCCAGGTCAGCTTACTTAATCCACTTACAAGCTCATGCTGTACTCACTACCTTTTATACACTCAGGATATGTTCTTGCTACCTACCAACATCTTATGTATGCAAACATTTTGAAAATGGCTTTTTTCACCTCGTAGTAAAAGCGATGCGCCCCATGCCTTATTGCTGGTGCCCCCTCTGTATCTTGCCCCATCCCTTGATGCTGGTGCCCCCTCTGTATCTTGCCCCATCCCTTGATGCTGGTGCCCCCTCTTTATCTTGCCCCATAATACACCACAACATGACAAACTAGTCTCGATTCTTGATCTAGGCATCTTAGTAGGTCCATGGTATGGGTATTAACATGGCACCGTTGTCACACTTGACTTCTTCTCATCGATCTCAGTTTCAATAACAATGAATTTTACCCCAAATCCTCTACCCCCAATCCTCATCCTTTAATTCCCCTGTTTCGATACACGAGGGGGCAGAGGTTGTATTGATGAAAGTCAGGAACAATAGTCTAATCTTATTTTATTGGGTTGTTCAATCATACAATTGAAAGCTTCATGCCAAGCTGAAGTTTCTTTTAAGTCGTAAAAGTACAATATCGATGAAAAGGTCGGGGTATACTCTCACCATACTAGATCACGCCGTTCTAATCTTGACAACATATAATTTAGAAGAATTCCTTTGGGAAATGTGAACAGAGAATGACAAAAGGAGAGAGTATTGGTCAATGCTTCGATTCTTTGCCCTATTTTAATTTGAAGTTTTATCTCGTAGAAGGTTACAAGCTTCTTGAAATGCGCTTTCTGCAGATATATCAAACTTTATATCTGTAAAATCTTTAATCTGTAAAGCTGAAAATGCTGAGATGCCACTTTCATTAACGGAAAAAGATTTCAGATTATTTTCTACTTGCTGTATCTACACTGGATTGTGACGTAAGTGTTGGACAGCCTAATAATGATTTGGTAATTACTCTGATAACGATGTCATGTTAGGGACAGATGGAACATGCGATACACACGAGGAAACTACTTCATCGTTCACAGTCTCTTGAAACCTGTGTAGTAATTTTCAAGACGAGAGACTAAATTTTCAAATAACAATATTAACGATGAAGTGTCTAAATGTGCCCAAAGTAATCTCAGGTGGTATGTTCCGTCGGGAATCGCTGAAAAGCGAATTGATTCGGTAAGATCTTAGTTCTCTATAAACATGATAAAATGGCTGATTCCTCCTCAGGTTGGTAACATGTCGAAGGTCAGGCATCAACAGCACACTGCACAAAGAATCATGAGCTATGTGCACTCATACCCGAATATATTGAAAACAAAAGACCGATAGAACGGGAAACGTTGATGAACCTTTAATAATAGGGACTTTTAGATTTGCACAACGACAATGTGGATTGCTACGATCGACGTCCTTTTAATGCACTGCCTTGAATGGACGTCACACGTATCAGTCCACGCAAATCTAAAAGTCCCTACTGACGAGGGGAGCGACCAGCCAACTCTACTTTGAGCCAATCAACCCTTTAGCCAAACCACGGCCAAACTAAGACTCCCAGTGTTTCCCCAGGAAGAAGGGGTTACCTAAAGGGTGTGACCTAATTCAAGTCCAAGCTATTTTGTCTCATATGTTGTCAACCACATCAAGGATAATTCAGTAAAATCTGATGACCGTTTCAAGCTACCCTTCCAGAACTTACATTGGACCAACATCGTATAAAATGAAATTTCTTCAACAGTTTATTTATGTTTATATTTAAATAATATAAAATTTGGTAACATTTGGAACATACCTTGTACTTGTTCTTGAATGATTTGATAAGAAACATGCGATGTAATGATGTATTTGAAATAAATGATACTATTATTTGATATCAAAACGTTTATTTAATATTATTTCTTCCCGTTTTCCCTTCACTCTTGCAGGATGCCGATAGATCCGGCGTCACCACAGTTCGGCATGTCCTCCCCATCAGGATCCAGTGTGTCCAGTAAGTATAGAGAGAGTGTAAACTTTGCCCCCTATACGGTTGCGATTTAAAAGAGGGAGGGGGGGGGGGGAATCACGAATCTTCGTTTGCAAAGTTCAAAATTTCAAACAATGTGGACAACTATGACCCCCACCACCAAACAGTACATTTATAATGCATGTACCGCCTAGTACGAGGAAGAAAAACGTTACATGTATAATTATAATTTAAAAGCAGATCCATATCATTTGACTTGACCTACGATTGATTGGTTTGCTTTCCCGGATATTTTCTCTGAGATAACCTCATAATTAGATCAGTTTGGACATAAATTCTGCATAACATTTTAAGTGATACGACTGTTAATATTTAAATGAATATATACACCGTACGAGAAAACATCTTTGAATTTAATTACAAACATTTGTTACAAATCAAGAAAACAGTATAAAATCACACACGTTTATCTATTTAAAGGGGAGTGCGAAGTCCTCACTTTAAAGATTAAATATAGATAATATATTCGACGTAGACAATTATGGATTCCCAATTATTTAATATATATATTATATACAATAGTCAAATAGTTAACTCTATGTAGGCATCCAATAATTTCCTAGCTAATAATAATAATAATAATAAATTTATATAGCGCAGCTTTTATACAAAATATATTCAGCTGCGCTGGTTAAGAGCTCCTTTTTACTAAATTCTACAAATTAAATAAGATCTCTCAGTTGAACAAATAAGTTTTTAAATTGGATTTAAAAACATTGAGAGATGGAGTGCTTCGTATTTCTATTGGCAAGCTATTCCATAGTTTGGGGGCAGCAATAGCAAAAGCACGGTCCCCAAGAGTTATTTTAGTTTTGCCATGGGGAATCTGAAACAATAATTTATCTGTGGAAATGCGTAGGCTATGACTGTGTGATTGGACTTTGAGTTGGAGTAATTCTGTGATGTAATTAGGGGCTTGACCACTCAATGATTTATAGACATTATTAACAATATTTTGAATGAGATTCTTTGACGGACTGGCAACCAGTGGAGTTCTCTCAGAAGAGGTGTGGTTGAAGTGAATTTCGACCGACGATAGACAAGTCTTGCACATGCATTTTTTGAACATATAGTTGAAATATATCAATATTCAATTTGCTCTCTGTTTAAAAGATTTATATTACTTTTGTTTGTAAAATGCTTTGAGAACCCACTCAGAGTCGAATAGTGTTATATATACGAAGTCATTATAATATTATCTTTATTAAATAGAACCCTGACAATATCTTTGATTTTCGCTCACACCTTTCAGGCGATGAATCCAATGATGGAGACTTGACGAGAGATCCTTACGGAATCACACTCCACTTTGTTACTGATCCTGGAGAGAGTATCAAGCTTCGGAAACTAATCCATCCACTGGTCAAACACTTTGACCATTCCTTCAAGATGTTCAACATCGCAGAACGCAGCCGACCCAACGGACAATTCAACAAAGCCAATGGTGGCTCCAGAGACGTCTTCCCGGCATTGTCCGTTATGTTGTTCCTACACATCGATGAGGATGTTGATGACAGGAGGATATCCACAGCGCAGGAATTCCTTGCGAGAAAACCTTGGAAGTACCACCACAACTCGCGGGTTCCGGGGAAGTACTACCTTTGCGAGCCTAACTTTCAGAACTTCTATACCACCGAGCAGGACATGCCCCTGTGGGCGGTGAGACAAGTCCACTACGGCAAAGAACATCTCAGGTTTATGCTTTACGCGAGTCGAGAGAACTGGGAAGACATGATCAGGTTCTATACTTTAGTGCTTAATCGAAAAGTGGAATATCAAAGAGAGGACTTCTGTTACTTTGTAACGCACTCAAGAGACTCATCAGACATTCAGTTCGCGCTTAAGCGGATACCTGAGGACTATTCGGTAAGACCGCTTTACACTTCGTTTCTGCAGTTCAAGGTGCGCGAGGTTGGTGAGCTTGTGCCATTGCTTCCAAACTCTTGCTCGCCGATCAGTCCACAGAGATGGCAAACCACAGATCCCGACGGCAATGTAACACTTATCCTGGTAACCAAGAAAATAGGAACAAATAACAACAGCGCCCTCACCCCCAGGAGACAGTCTGTGGATGTCCTGCAGCAATTGATTGCTCCGAAGGCAATGAAACCCAAGGTCAGGCAAACCTTACAGACTGTCCAGGACGAAGTGGAAGAAGAAGAAGACTCGCAGTAACCTCTGATAAAGACAGAAGTGTAACAAACAAGAGATTAAAGTTGATATTGCCGAGACTTAATCTGACGATATACGATTTCCTAGCTGAAGAAAAACAAGTCAATGCTGAACAAATTTCACTCATGTAAGTTCGGTGCTTACTCAATGAAATCCCTATTAGCCAAGAAGCTTTACCTTCAGTGTAAATTACATTGGTATACTACGTGCATGTGGCATGAAAGGTACACAAATGTATTTGATCTAATGTCTTTATTTGTTCAAAATAAGTTTTCCTAACCCCATTACAATATTGAAATGAGGTATTTGGATATACCATAAGGCCAATAATAAAGTCGCCATCTACATTAATTGTGTGTTGTATTGTAACATAACTGCAGGGAAGTTTGAATGTCTAATTCTAGCTGCATACAAGAAATACATTCAACACGCATTCATTGACGGGAAGGAGGGGGCGGGGGAGGTGCATATTTATATAATTTTGGATGGCTTTGAGTGTGATATAAGAATATATTGCTCGAGCTATGACAATATATTTTTGTATCACACGAAAACAAAGCCATATAATATTTGTATTATTATCTATATCAGGCTGACTGACGAAATAAAAAAATTTGACTTACCTCGGTAAATATGGCTTAGTTTTCATGTGATATTGATGTCGATAGTTAAAGTTCCCGGATGACTGAGCAATATACAAACAATATTGATCAGTCATCCGGGTAATGTGCTAAAGACATCAAACATACTTATTTATTGTACCACTTTGAAGCCTTATATAGATAATAATACAAAATATAGGTTGATATAGGGATTGTGACAACTATCATGTCATAAGGTATAAACAAAATCATTAGTGAAACATAATTTTGTCTTGATGATCGTCAACGTTCTTAAGAAACTTGATGAAGGTCCTTGGATAAGGTCATGCTGCAGCGCTGCAGATTTCTATTTTTTTTACCTCGTGAAAAATGATAATTATTTTTGACTATCAGATATTCAGAATGTATTCGTACACTTTGCCAAACTGTTACAATACCAGCACCAATATTTTGGTTCATTTCATGGTAGATTTATAAAATAAAGAATTTGACTAAATTTAATAGATTTAGTTTTGAATAAAAAATGCTACATTAAGAGGAAATATTATATTCACTGTTGCCCCAAAAGTTTGATTTTTTCCATTTTGCCCTTTTACAAAGAAATGATTGTGACAAAATTGTTTATTCTTGATGTATTAATTTTGTATCTTCTCAGAACTTTATTGATCATCTCTTTGACTCTTTAGATTGATGACTTAAGTTCTGAGAAGATAAATATAAACTGTATGTATCAAGAATAAACCATAATACTCACAATTACTTCGAGAAAAGAGGTACAAGAAAATCCTTCAAAATTTATGGTGTGACATTACTGCTTTTTGTAACGGACAAACAACTAGTCACTCCAAGCATGCCAAGTGACTAGTGAAATGCTCGTCATATATATCAAGTTACATCATATTTATAATGATCATAAATATTCAGCTATGAGCCAAATCACATCAAAATTCTAATAAATAAATGTTCAGATCGTCACAGAGATTTTCACATGCAGATCATTATTATGACTTCTCAGATATCTGTAAACGTAAGTCAGGATGAATGAGTTCTAAAACGATAACCATTCTTGTTAAAAGCTGATAATTATGTTATTGCGATAAAAGTTATGCAGGTATGACAAGATGTTGACTCGATTATTAATTGCTTGAATAATTATATTTTCATGTTTAACATTATATATGTGGAAGATTAACTTTAATATGATAACAGCATGATTATTATAATGTCCATCGTGTGTTCTTATTATATGGAAATTTAATTTTTAAAACGTATGTTTTGTGAATACGCGTGTCTATGACCTATAGGCTGGTATTAATTCTGATTGAAGTATGATTTTCGTACCTCTATCCAGAGGCGGCGGAGCCGGGGGGGCAGGGGGGGCACAGTGCCCCCCCACTTTTTCAAGTACCCCAAAAGTGCCCCTTTTTCCATAGGAAAAGTGCCCCTTTAACTTTCTAAGAAGCGCCCTTTTTTAAATAAAAAGTGCCCCTATTACTTTGATAAGTGCCCCTATTAATTTTTAAAAGTGCCCCCTCCTCTTTCCACCTCTGATATGTGCCCCTTTTATTTTGACACGTACCTTTTTTCCCTGACAAATTCCCAGTTTCCTTTGCAATATGTGTCTATTTTCCATTCTCATAAGTGTCCTTTTTAATCTCTAGTAAGTGCCCCTTTTTGGGTACGAGAAGCGCCCCTTTTCACCTCTGATAATTGCCCTATTCAAATCTTAGAGGTGCCCCTTTTACTTTGACAATTGCCCCTTTAACTTTGACAATTGCCCCTTTTCCTTTGTAAGAAGTGCCCCTTTCCCTTTTAATAACTACCCCTTTTAACTCGGATAAGCGCACCTTATATTTTCACATGTGCCCCCTTTCCTTTCTAATAAGTGCCCCTTTTCCTTATGATAAGTGCCCCCATTTAACAAAGAGCCCTTCGCCTTCTCATAAATGCCCCTTTTCACCTATGAAAATAGTCCTTTTTCATTCTCATACTAGTGTCCCTTTTCATGTCTGGTAAATGACCCTTTTCAATTCTGAGAGATACTCGTTTTATTTTGACAAGTGCCCCCTTTTCCTCCTGATAAGTGCTCTTTTCATCTCTAATAACACCCCCTTTTATTTTGACACGTGCCCCTTTTCCTTCCTAATAAATGCTCTTTTTCCTTCATATAAGTTCCTCTTCCCCTTTTCATAAAAGCCCCCTTTCACCTCCAATAAATGCCCCTATCAAAATCTGATCGGTGCCCCTTTTCTTTCAACAAATGCTCATTTCCCTTTATTATTAGTGCCCTTTTTTTCATTCTCATAAGTGCCTCTTTCATATAAGGTGTGTGCCCCTTTTCACCTCTGATAATTAACCTTTTAAGCAATGATACGTGCCCCTTTTCCTTTTTTATAAGGAGCCTATCCCTTTTTCATAAATGCCCCTATCAAATGTTTGCCTCTTTTCCGTCGACAAATGTCCATTTTCACCTCTGATAATTACCCTTTGTACTTAGACACGTGCTCCTTTTATTTTCTAATAAGTGTCTTATCCCTTCATAAGTATCCCCTTTTCCTCTCATCATTAAACGTGCCCCTTATTTCAAGCGACTAAGAGCAATATCTCCCAAAGCTTGCTCGCTACGCTCGCTCAAATTTATAGATGTTACAATTATGTTACTTATCAAAGGTCTTTTCAGTTTGCTGTTATGAGAATGTGATTATTTATAACCCGATGAGGATTGTTTTTTCCTCTTTATAAGATGTAGTTTTCGCACTGCGACCTCACAAATCTTAATTTTTTTTGCTCGCTCGCAAATGATTTTTTCGACCATCACACCCAACTGCAAGGTATGATGCTTAAGAAATATTTTATACGATGTATAAAGAGAAACAAATATTGAAATCATCCCTGATAATGTAATCAAAGTATAGGGGTATATACCAATGTCTAAAAAATTGTACATTTTCGTTTTGAGATTTCCCTTTGTAGGTGCCCTTTTCCCCCAGAAAGTGCCCTTTTTTGTTGGTGCCCCCCCACTTTAGAAGTCGCTCCGCCGCCTCTGCCTCTATCGCATGTCACTTGCCACTTTCTTCATATTCCTTTATTTACTCGTTTGTACAAAGAAACAAGAAGCAAGAAAAATAAAATAAGCCGATCTACCAGCGTCTTTCGAAACGAGGAATATGATTTCTTTGAAAAGCTTTCAGAAGAAAATTGATAAAGATTCGGAAACGCAATTGTCAATATCAATATATTTAACTTCCATTTTGGTTTGCTCCGTAAACGACAATAGAGTATAGTAAATAAACGACTCCATGCTTCACAGAGACAAAAAAAGGTTTATACATTTTGTTATATGCTGGAATGATGCCATGCAAGTAAGAAAAAACAGTATGCACTTTTTGTCTTATCTTAAGTAAGTATAATGTTCACGTTTCCATTAAAATTCAGGAGGTATTACAATTTCATAAAATTGGGCCTGAATTTGGATCTGGAATTCATCAAAAGTGCATTTTACATTATTTTTGATTTGTTTTCTTAAAGGCCATCTGTACTAGTGTAAGGGAGGGATTAGACCACCCTACACGGTTACTGAACAAGCGGTTATCTCATCAAATCAGCTCTCAACTAACATAATAAAAAGAGGATCATGTGGGACCAATGGTCATCGATTAGGCATTGTTTGTTATATAGAGGGCGCAAGTAGCTACATGTACACCTAGTCCAGTGTCGCTTTAATCAATGGCATTAACTTACAAAGTCGTTTATTCGCGCGGCTATATGTGTAAAAATGACGAAGTCAGAATTGTTGATGAATTACAAACCTTTGAATTATATAGCGTCTTGCAATCTAAGTCATGTCGCTCCTAGATACACGGCGATATTTCAGGGTTTTAAGTAAGGTCTAGTATTGCCATTCGTTGCAAATAATTGTAATATATATATATATATATATATATATAATATATAGACAGCTAGATAACCATGTAAAACCTTACACATAGTATTCATTAAAACAAGAGAAAGGTGTAGATATTCACAGCTTCGTTTATTTCCAAGCGTAAATCAACCAAACGTACGAAATATTGTATGTTTGGATGAGGTCACCTATCTTCAAACACGCCAAGCAATCCAGCATTTTCCTTTTAACTTGTCAATTGTTATGTTTTTGTATGTCTTTGATAATAAATATCGGATACAATGTAATACTTAACATGTTCGCTTGTCTATGTTTATTTCATCGAGTAGAACTCTGTGGGGCTCGAATAAAGCAATATAAATTCGTTTGTAACTAACCTAAGCTGCGGTATGGCATATAGCAGATTTGCGTGCATGCCTGGGACAAGAGGTAAATACAGAAGATAGATAGAGATAGGATTAGACAAGTGAACTACATTTTGTAACTAGGAGGGGGGTCCAGACCTTTATGGCCTGAGCCCCAAAATTGAATGATGAAAAAAGAAAGAAATATTGAGTGAAAAAACAGAAGGAAGGAAGGAAGGAAGAAAGACTGGGAGAAAGAGAGAAAATGGGGGGGGGGGGGGGGACGTGAGAGCAACTATTGCAACCCTTTCCCAACCCTCGGGGAAAAGAGAGATACGGGATGACAAAGCAAGAAAACAATCGATAATTTTTAATAAAAAGGAACAGAGAAGCTTTGGGGGAAAGGAAGATAGATAGAACGAGAGGGAGAAAGAGAGAAAGGTGGATAAACGGGAAACAAGGAGAGGAGGGAGAGGAGGGAGAGAGGAAGAAGCAGAGAGAGAGAGAGAGAGATGCTAAATACACTGCCTTTCAACATTTTGGGTTCACTTGTAATCAGAACTGATTTTTCGCAATCCCCCACATTTTATTTAACTTTATATTCATGGTACTGCATCAATTTCATTTAAAACTTATTAAGTGTAGACATCAGCATGCCCCCCCCTAAAATTTCCAAGATCGGTTGAACTTTTTTAGACCCCTTTTTTGACCTCGATCAATTACATGTACGTGCCCCCCCCCCCCAAAACATCGAACTCTGGCTACGTGCCTGTATGGGCATACATTATTCAACGTTGATAGGAAGTATAAATAGTTTAAAAACTTCATGAAATGCACTAACGGTTGATTCCATTTAAACCAACCCCTCGTGTATTTGTTGTTTTATGAATTGGGTCCACCGATTCAATATGTGTGTGAGTTGTATCGGTGCCAGGGGCGGATCTAGCTTTTTGCTAAGAGGGGGGTTTGATCAAAATAATGACGATGCGGAGCATCGTCCACGAGCCGCGAAGCGGCGAGCCGATTTTTTTTTTTGGTGTTTATTTGAACCCCGTTAGTGATGTTTTCCTGGCATCTATTAACACAATGGAGACCATAAAAAGCAGTGCATGATAACGTCTTTTTAAATCAAGTAACAGTTTAATACACAGTTATATCCAGAGTTATCATGTGTTTGGTTAAGTTACCAGATGAGTCGAATATCTTCTCACAATATTTGCACTTGAAAGAGTTTCTCTCCAGCGTGCGTTCTTTTTTCTTTTTTTTTTCTTTTTTTTTTTCTTCTTTTTTCTTCCTTTTTTTTTTTTTTTTTTTTTCCCAGCCGCCCAAGGGGGGGGGGGGGTTTAAACCCCCTAAACCCCCCCGTAGATCCGCGCCTGGGTGCATGATGACATGGTCTCCGTCAGACGAATACACTACATGTACCGGTATATCAAAGGTTACTCGCTTTATTGAATCCATTGTGCCTCCATATCTGTCCCGCACGATCGAATCAGGTGATCGTTTCATGAAACCAACTCAAAGACAGTCATAACTTTGTCGGTGACCTATCGAATTTGCACGAGAACAGGGGTAACTAAATACATCTAAGAATGTTTAAACAATGATGAATATCGAGGTTGCTTTGAGACGAGCGAATGGAGATTTGGAAGAAAAAGGATACCATAACTCATGTCCAATCGAAAGAAGACCCTAAATCTATTTCTAGTTTATAGGAAAATTATGAAAAACAAAACATTTTACGACTCTTAGTTTCACATATTCAGGCACCCTCCTATAGACCTAATCACAAGACGAGGGACGTTTCAGAAGTTAGGACTAATGTGAACTCCTCCCCCCCCCCCCCCACGGGGTTACGCATATTCGGGATTTCACAATTACGTGACGTCACAATGAGGGGAAGTACCTTTGCAAGGAGCGCCATATAAAGTTGAAAGCCGCAGTGAGATTAATCCAACTCTGGAGTTTAACGATTCCTCAAGTCACTATAAGGTGAGTACAATGAGCATACATTCAAAGTTGATGGAAAGTACTAAGAGTTAAACAACTTCGTGAACTGGACTAATGGGTGATTCTTTTTATACCTACCCCATGTTGAATTGGGTCCACCGTTTCAACGTTTGTGTGAGTTGTATCTGTGCATGGTGCATTGGGCGCCGTCCTATACGAACACACCGTATCAAAGGTTACTCGCTTTGTTGAATCTACAGGCAGAGTTTGTTTGAATCGTTTCTCAGAACTGTTTATTCTTTTCCGGCTTCTGCATGCACCACCTTGACGACTATCGAAACATATCTTAACCCTCGTTCAGATATTACGCAGCATATCGACGGCTTTTTTGTTATTATGACGTAAAGTGTCATACCCTTCACATTTCTGAATCTGATCACAGAGCTCCTTAAAACCCTGTAAGCCCTTTGCACGCAGTTGTCATTCATTTTACAAGCTAATAAAACCGAGGCGGATTTTCGGTGGTAGTTACATTGACAATCAGCCATGCATGAAGTATTTCGTCTATATATGTCTGATCGGCAACGATACGGAGTAAAGACTTTTGTCAATTCCGCTTGTTGCTACGGCAGGCAGCCAGTGAAAACGAACTTTTAAATCAAATTATGGAAATGCAAGCATTACCTTTAACAAACAGAACCTTGTTATTCCTTGCTCATTTTTCCTGATTGAGGTGTCATATGAAAGGGCAGAAACTGAACTTTCTAGAAATGTGAGTTTTTCTTCGAAATTCAGATACCGCCCGCCAAATGACTTTTTGGTTTCCTTCCTTCAAATTGCTGTTTGTTCTTTTCCGGCTTTCCGTATATTCTTGCATCTTACTCAAAGGAGTGTAATCTTCGATTTTGTTATACCTTTTTATGCAATAAAAAAAAAGTATTTATTTAAAAAACATGATGCGTCGCAAAACAATGGTGAATTGTGCATAACTTACAATGAAAATGATGAAGAAAAAAAAGTAGAAAAGTACAAGCTTATTAAGAATAATAATTTATAGAACTGATGAGTTTCATAAAGGGCATATAATGTTATCAGTATGAACATATTATGCGATAGAAACGTATTACTTTGTAAAGACAATTTATTGTTTGATGTAAACAAATAACATAATCATTATAATTCTAGGGTGCAATTCTAAAGATATACAGGAGAAAGTAAGATTTACTGAATGTGTATCATAAATTGACATGCATTTAAATTTGATAAGAAAAAAGAAGAACGCACAAATGATAAGAAGAATTCGATTAGTAAAGTTAATAAATAAATTATTCATACCCTATTTGCCATTTGTGAGTGAGTAAAACATTTATTTGTCCCGCTTTATATTGCTTCTAGAATGCGACATACTCATGCTTTTATCCAAAAGTATTCAACAAAGGCCATAATTCAATCATTCCACCTTCCATTTTTGCGTAGCGACAAACACAAAACGTCAAATTTACATGTGGTATGAATAATTTAGTTGTTAATTGTATAAACCACAGCAAACAATTAAACAATGCAAACTAACCATTCAAATTACTTTTTGTTTTGCAGGTCATCGTCGGGAAACCATGGCGCATAGATTGAACGAAAGAGTCATCGCAAAAAGAAAGCTGTATAAGTTCCACCAAGATCAAGTCCGTCAATGCAGAGTCGCTGCCCCTGCACGATTCAACGCTCTCAAAGCCGAGGTCGATTCGGCAATCGATGAGGAGATGAAGCAGGAGAAGGACAGGGAGAAAAAGGAGGCCGAGAAAATCAACCGCGAGATTGACTTGAGGAATGAGAAGATTTTCGAGGAGAATCGAAAGATCAGTGAGGAGATTCGGAACAAGAATGAGGAGATTGAGAAGAATGATGAAGAGATTCGGAAGAATAATGAGGAGAGAGAGAGGAGACTTCAGAGCAACATACAGGATTCAGAACGCAGATTTGCGCCGGTAGAACACAAGCGATGCGGCCTCCTAGAGGACATTGAAAACATTCACGACGTGATTGAACCCCAGATTGCAAAGTTGGAAAAGTCTTTGCAAGACGCCAAACACAAACTTGATGCTCTGATGATGAACCTTGGAGACAAGGTGAAAGATCCGTTTGGCTTGGACAGATCTGTGACGGATGCTCTGGACATGCCTTTAGACATCGCTGCGGCCAAGCGTATCAATCGCACACTATCATCGTTGAAGTTTGTTGAGGGTGGTGGGAGGGAGAGGTACAATGGGAGGATCGATGGGTACGATGGGGTGTGGAGGCTCGTGGATGAAATCAACGTCATAGAAAGAATCAAATTCCCAACAATTGTGGGGTGTATTGATCCATCAAGCGTGCTTATCACCGATTGGGACGAAGGTAACATGCATACATATCTTTTGGATTTAAACACTAAAAGCACTGAAAAAGTAATCATTGGTACTGATAAATCTTGTGTTGTCTCCTGTGCCTCGCTCGAAGATGGGAAAATAGTGTGCGGGAAAAGGAGGACGGGATGTGGGGCTGTCACTTCGGGAAAGCGTTTAACTGGATGCATTACAGTGTATGACAGAGCGTGGAAGGTGGTCATTGACGTTACAATACCAAGAAACAACACGCAAGATGACACTTGGGTGTATGCTGCTGCTGACCCGGAAGGAATGATCATCGCTGCCGAGTGGGGTCAGAGTAACATATACGTCATCAACCCGAATGATGGTAACACTCTGCGCACTATCACGTCTAGTGAAAATACCGCTGTGCGTGGTGTTGTTTCATCAGGTCTCATCTTGGCTCAGCCCTCATCAGAAAACTGCAGAGTTTTGAAGATCAACAGAGGAAGGGGTCACAGCGAAATCCCCTTCAGAAATATCATTAGGAATGCATGCATCGATCCACTGACAGACGCCCTCTACGTCGTGACAACGGGTAACGAGTACAAGACGTATGCGCAGTTGAGTATATACATATAGAAACTGCGCATTACAAATTTACAATTATCAGGTGGGCTGTATCTAATACAGACCACCTTATATTTTTGTTAAAATTGCCTTTATTTATTTATTATCAGGTGGGCTGTATATCATACAGACCACCTTATATTTTTGTTAAAATTGCCTTTATTATTTATTATTTATTTTTCTTAATTCTTACCACTTTTTTGTTCACAAGATAACTTGAAAATGGATCAATCAAATAACTTGAAATTTGGCACACATATGTATAATCATATAGAGAACTCACAATAACGTTTTCAACCTTGACCTTGACTGATGACGTCATCTAGGCGCCATTTTGTGAAAATAAACTCGTGATCATATCTTCATAACCAAAATTCATTTCTCATTGATATTTAATATGATCAAGGTCATTATCCGTCCGATCAATTTCAGATAAAAAAACGCGCGCGTGCGCGTAGGTCCGCGCGTTAGCGCGCGCGCAAAAATTTATAATGCTCAACATCATCTCAAATTTTGTTTGCATACGTTTCAGGTCATTTTAAGCATTTTATAAAAAATCGCGCGTACGAGCATGCGCGCGCGTTTTCGCGCGTAACACCCTTACAAAACATATAATCGCCATTTTTTTTTCTTTCATGATATTTCTCATATTTTTTCGAGGAATTTGATACCATGTTTATCTCTTTATGACCATTAATAACAAGATGAGCGTCAATTCAAGATAAATGTCTGTGCGCGCGAGCTCTTTTAATACATAGCATATATGGTCAAAAACATGCCTATACAAAATCCATTATAGCTTTTTGGAATAAACCGTGACCTTCAATTTTTTTCATATTTAGATAGAGTATGAGTCGGGGATATGATTCCATGTCTCATTTGGCCATTAAGTGTATCGTGACATCATCATAATGGCCTTGGAACTCAAAATACGAATTTGCATATTATGACGTCAGCATATTTATGTAAAATTGATTGTATCTCTGTAAATATTGATCAATTTTCTTCAAAATTTCGATATGTTGTAGCTAAGACAATTCTCTACAAGCGCAGTAATAACCATTTTTCATTTTGATGACGTCATCATAGTAAAAATTTTGATTAAAGGCCTCATGTCAAAAACTTCATAATTTGCGTGTTATGCCTATAGAAGGTGAATTTAGTTCACGTTATGAATCTACATGATATTGTTTTTTAAGAATTTGTAAGCAGTATGTCGCTTATTTTTGCTCTATTTTGTCTCAAATTTTAGTTGACCAGCCCACCTATACTTGTTCCAAACAAGTATTATATGTCTAGTTATTTATTTATTTTTCTTAATTATAGCCACTTTTTTGTTAGCAAGATAACTTGAAAATGGTTGAATGAAATACCTTGAAATTTGGCACACATATGTATAGGCATATGGAGAAAACACAGTAAGGTTTTCAACCTTGACCTTGACTGATGACGTCATCTAGGCGCCATTTTGTGAAATTTTCTGAAAATAAACTCATGATCATATCTTTCTAACCAAAAGGTATTTCTCATTCATATTTATTATGATCAAGGTCAATATCAGTCCAGTCAATTTCAGGTCAAAAAACGCGCGCGTGCGCGTACGTCCGCGCGTCAATGCGCGCGCAAAATTTTTAAATGCTCAAAATCGTCTCAAATTTATTTTGCATACGTTTCAGGTCATTTTAAGCATTTTATAAAAAATCGCGCGTAAGAGCATGCGCGCGCGTTTTCGCGCGTAACACCATTAAAAAACATAGAATCGCCATTTTTTTTTCTTTCATGATATTTCTCATATTTTTCCAAGGAATTTGATTCCATGTTTATCTCTTTATGACCATTATTAACAAGATGAGCGTAAATTCAAGATAAATGTCAGTGCGCGCGAGGTCTTTAAATACATAGCATATATGGGCAAAAACATGCCTATACAAAATCCGTTATAGCTCTTTGGAATGCACCGGGATCCTCAATTTTTTTTCATATTAAGATAGAGTATGAGTCGGAAATATGATTCCATGTCTCATTTGGCCATTAAGTGTATCGTGACATCATCACAATGGCCTTGGAACTCAAAATACGAATTTGCATATTATGACGTCAGCATATTTATGTAAAATTGATTGTATCTCTGTAAATATTGATCAATTTTCTTTAAAATTTCGATATGTTGTAGCTAAGACAATTCTCTACAAGCGCAGTAATAACCATTTTTCATTTTGATGACGTCATCATAGTGAAAATTTTGATTAAAGGCCTCATGTCAAAAACTTCATAATTTGCGTGTTATGCCTATAGAAGGTGAATTTAGTTCACGTTATGAATCTACATGATATTGTTTTTTAAGAATTTGTAAGCAGTATGTCGCTTATTTTTGCTCTATTTTGTCTCAAGTTTTAGTTGACCAGCCCACCTATACTTGTTCCAAACAAGTATTATATGTCTAGTTATTATTATTATTATTATTGAACACGTGATATCGAAGTGTGGGTCAAAGAAGAAGAAAGAAAAGGTCGCATCTATATGCCTATCAAGAAGACTGAATGGGATTAATGAAAGACGGACTCAATTCAATTCAATTCAATTCAAGTTTATTTTTCATTTCCACAGAAATCAGAACAATATTTCATTAAAACAAAACGAAAAATTGAACAAGATAACAATGTGAATAATATCATTTACAAATACTTAAACTGCATATAAACAAAATTTGAATAACATAATACAAAAAAAAATGATATTTTCTATGGAAATGGAGGGACCCATTAAAAAGTGGATACTTGTAGATTATGGGTCCCTCAAAATAACAAAGTAGCATTACACAAATTAGCTTATACAGAACAAAAAACACAAATATATTAATATAAAAGTTTGCTCTTTGTTTTTAAAATAAAAAAATAAAGTAAAGACAATGACAAGCCCGCGAAGACAGAACAGTAACAAGTAGAGACAAATGTAAGACAGAGAAAGACATACAATAACAAACAAAAACGAAAATACAGCACAGACGTGGACGTAACATTTCCAAAACAACAAATCAGTTATTCTACATACTATTGTCAATACAAATCAGATTATCAGTAAAAAGTAAGACCGTATAAATCGATAACTGCGCATATAATTATTAAAGAGAAAATAAGGGGAAAGTATGCGCGTATTCTCCTCAAAATGACCAAGACAATGATGCATCGTGTATAATGTGTAAGTATAGTGTGTGTGTGTGGGTGTCAGGGGGGGGGGGTAAATCAAACTAATTTACTTTATATTTTAAGAACAAAAATATTTTTAATCTTTTCTTAAATGTATATAATGAAGGGGCATTTTTCAAGGACTCATCTTGCATCATCCCAGGTGATCATGACGTCATCGGGAAAGCTGATAGCTTGCGATGGAAATAGTATCCATTGTATTACAAAAGATGTATATTCTATATGATAGTCTTTTCCCTATTCTGTATTATCGTAAATACATGTAGCTACGATGTCACCTTGTGTAGTAATGACGTAATCGGGAAAAATATTAGCTTGTGATGGAAATAGCATATTCATATTTATTCTTAAAAAAAAAAAAATCTTGAGTAGACTTAACATCATCCAAAAGGCTCATAGCTTGTGATAGACATTGCATCATTAAAGAGATATCTAGTTATTTAGACTGGTTTCTAGACGTACATGCATGCTGTTAACCTATTGACTACTGAATTCTCTCTTTCCCATAGGTATAATACAGGGACCACACGGTTCCAGTAGGCAATGGGTTAATCTGAACTATTACTGACTCTACACACATTGCCGTAGAACTGCCCGTGAAGATCATCAATGACCAATGTTTACATTCTTCTATGTCCGTTGCTCATGAGGCATCAAGTGCCTGAAATGGAACTGTGTTCAAAAACCTATTTACAATTGTGATTGATATGCAAAGTACAGTTTGATGAACTATATGACAAATACATGTACAAACTTTCGCCCTGTGTTGCCATATATTTTACCATGTTTGGAAACAATAACACACCCTGAATTATATTTCTACTTAATAAATTAAGATCATCATGCAAGGAGTTGTTGCAAAATACACAGTGTAAAGATTTTGTTGACCTATTGGCATATGGGCCAATTGCACTGGCACGGTCCATCGATTGGCGTGGGTATCTGTTACGCAATCGAAATGACGCCTCATATTTCAGCTGGATTTTTAACCCTTTCGGGACAAGAGTTATAAAGGCTAAATTAAGCATATAATGTTCTTCAAATTTAGGCAATGAAATTATTTTCGTTTTATTGCTTCATTGTTAAGATCAAATGCTATGTCTCTGAAAACAATAAACCTGGGCAAGATTGCACTCAATTGATTACAAATTGTCAGTTTTTTTTAAATCGAAAATCAATGATTTTTAATCTCTCAACGTGTTGCCAATAAAAGGATTCTAAATCCTATTTTCCCTTTTAAAATGAATGATTAAATGAATGTTAGAAGAAATTCATGCCCTTACCTTTCTACTCATGCATCTAGCATATTTTTAGGGCTCTAAATCAAAAGTTATTGGGCCAAATCACAAAATGTGGAATAATTGTCGCAAAAGGGTTAACGTGAAAAACGATAAATTGCAAGAGGTGAATCAACAATTTGTCACTAGGTCTGTAGATTGAGGGGTTCAGTGTGTTTGCATGGTATCCGTGACTTGATCTAAATGTGTTTAGATTCCTCTTTTTACTTAAAGATGGATAATCCGCCCCTTCTTTTGTTGTTGTTGTTGTTTTGTATTAAACATGCTTGCTTGATGCTTGGGCTCTGTTTATCTTCAAGACATAATAACACACTGTAATAATACAAAAATGAAGAAAAGAAAAATAATAATAATAATTCAGCGTACTTTCTCAGCGGCAACCTGTGAAAGTTTACATCTACACGTCACCCGTGGTCAAGCAGGGAGTCAGGTAAAGAGAGACTATAGAGCTGAGCGGCCAAGTCGGCGGCGTTGTTTATCAAGAGGGCTGTGAGGGACTCACCAGATGGAAGCTACCCAATATTTAAGTGAATGTATTTGTACATTTTTTTATGTTCTGTTCATCTTGAACAATTTGAAGGCTTAAGATTAAACTTCATTATAACTTTATATAGTTGTGTTTTATTGTCTTTTCTGAGTCCTAGCAGCAGTTTAACAAAAAAGAAGTCATTCACATGACACCCCCCGTCCTTTCATGAAATTTATCAAAATATGATATTTTTTTCAAGCGTTCCTGTGATGGAATAACACACTTGTAGACACCAAACATGCGCATATTTCGGTCAATGAACTCTACAATAGACAGTGCGTAAAGTTCAGTGATTTCAAGTCACAAGATGCGAACTTAAAGGGGCTGTAGCATGACGAGACTTTGCTTCTTTCCCGAGGCCCACTAGGGAAAATCGGGTATAATACGACTACGGACGACGCCACAGCAGTAGGCGTACATATTCACGTGCGTGCAACATACGCAAAACCGAAGCGTGAGGAGAACTTCGGTCTGTTTCGCGAACGCTAGCGCTAGCTGTCCCAGTTAATAAGGTCCATTCGTTTATTTGCAGTTGTCCAAAAGAAGACGTAGATGGCGTCAACCAGTATTTCCTATGCTACAGCCCCCTTAAACGAGACATCACCCCAAGAAATAACTTTTTATGCAAGTTTTTCAGAAAGATTTATTGCATTCTCGTCCATTAATCTACAAGATTCCCCAAAAGTATGAGAGAGGTATAAAGCAAAGTATTCTTAGCATTATTTACAATTTACCGGCACGACATGTGCATCGCCATTTTCTCGATTACGTGTCGTACCATGCGTCGTTTATCAAGTGAATGTATTCAAATTGATAGATGCTTCCTTGTCACGTGCGTGTGGTATTGATGTATGCCGTTAACCTGCTATTATCTTTGTACTGCAATATTATTGTCAGAACGCAAAATGCATAAATAAAATGTTGCTCTTCTGGAGTGAAGCTTTTGCATAAATGAAATATATTTGTCTATTTAGTGCTATAATGTAGTATTTTAAATAAATAAGTAGCAATTGTTCCCTCATTGATTTTTTAACTAAATATAATTTTTACCTTCTTAGCTATGATTTTTTACTCATTTAAAAGTGAAGGTTTTTGTACTAATATAACAAGTCTTTCCCGTAAGAGCGTTGGTGCATGATACATGTACAAGTTCGCCTGGTACGTAACATCATTAAGAAAATGGCTGCGCTCAAGTCATGCTAAAAGGCATTACATCATGCCAAGAATATATTCATGTATGTATCTCTTGTGCATTTTCGTTAGTGATATTGTATATCAATATCTAGGCAGTAATAATTCTGAACTCTCAGCATACCTACACAAATTATATAGGGTGAGGTTTCCTTTAACCTACCGGATAGTAAAGGACTCTGAGCGTGGAATCTATCAAAGGATAATTGGCTTGTGAAATGAAACAGTATGCTTGGTTTTATATCGAAGTCTGAAGTTCGTAATCCATTTCCAAATCTATCCGTATGTTATAGGGTACCATCGGGCAGAGCTGAGGATTGAAATAGGTTATAAAAATATTGCAAAATTATTTACTTTACTTGTATCAACGAGAACTGTTCCTGAGCTAGAGACATGAGCGCCCCGGGATGGTGTGTGCGCTCTATAAGTTTAAACTATTATTATTATTATTATTATTAAACAAATATGATTGGTGAAGATGCACAAAAGTGAAGGGGAAAATCAGATCATCTTTGTAAACTCGTTCCATCGGGTATTCCGGTTACAGGAACTTTTGTGAATAATCGAGTCCTAATTCCTGAATAGCCAAGTGTAATGTTCGTGAAATGCACCCTCTTATTGTCACAGTGTCTGATGCATGTTACCAGATATTTCATTAAAAAACTGCAGCAAATCGACAGTTTCTAATACGAGATAACAAGAGTTTGTAAAGAGGCCTTTCGTCAATGCCTGATTGCATGGATGGGCATGTTCTCACATATCTACATGTAACCCCTTATCTCCCCCGAAACCTTAGATGTTTCCTAACCTCCTTGACGTCACTTATTTCAAACGACTGAGAGAATTTTTTTCCTCAAATTTCCCCAAGCCTTTCTTGCTAAGTTTGCTTTATTTATGGTAGACCTATCTCTTTAAGTCTCATTTTTGAAGGTTTCTACTCAATCTTTAATTATAAGATTATGATTAAAACCAGGATTGGTTATTTCATCTAAATAGTAAGATCTAATAGGGCCCACTGTGACCATACACATCTTAAGATATTTGCTTACTTGCTTCCCACGCTCGCATCTGTATGGTGCTGAAGCAGTAAATAGCAAATGTTGAAAAATCATCCCTGATACAATGTAGGGGTATCTACCAATGTCTCAAACTTGTTTTATTTTCGTTTTGAGGCTACAATTTGTAGGTGCCCCTTTTTGCAGGAAGTGCCCTTTTTCGTTAATGCACCCCCACTTTGACGGACTCTACGCCTCTGCAGTGCAACATTGAACCCGTCACGAATACATATCTCTTTAATGTTAATCCATGCGAGCGAGGCATTGTTAAATTTCTTTGTATTTTCCTCAACGCGATCGCGTTCAACTAGACTTGTTGACGCTGTACGTTAATACTTCCTCATATAGGCTGCTGCATGTCGATCTCTTTGGAACAAGGAGTCGACTTTTGAGAACTGTTATACTTTCTCAACTCAAGCAAGCTACATCGCATTTGGAGAATGAGGATATTTCAATACAAGCAAAATCGGACACTCGAGAGTTGGCTGGAATTGTGATTAAAAAGACTCTTGTTTAAGTTTTCTTCATTCTCACAGTTTACACCAGTTAGAGCCATTTATAGAATATCGTACTCGGAGAGGAGGGTTTTATTTCGAGCGGAATATTATTACGGACAACATCCAGTTGTTTATTGTTCATTTATTACTCAATTGTCATTTCATCAAAACAATTACTCATCGTGCACCTTAACTAACGGCATTAAATGATGTTATTGATCTGCACTTAAAGTCCTACTGATTGATTATCCACAAAACGTGAGTTTCATGCTGTTTTATATTTTTGGGAAAAAAATATCATCATATGTACTCAGGAGTCATAGCATAATAATTATTTACGTGTAGTAGTAATAATAGTCATAATAGCTACGTGTACAAGGGTAAGTTTATGCTCAACTTTTTCTGGCCAGAATGAGGCATTTGTTACGCGTTTAGTTCAAAACATGGTTGCGTCCTTTCTCATTTTTGTAGAATCACAGAAAAATGGCGATCGTAATCGCCGATCGTAAACTCATAAAAAGGTGCGTTTTGGACGGCGATTCAGGGAGAGCATAAACGCACAATCTTTAATTTTGTAAACGCGTTTAAATGGGGTCAACGTAGCATCCAGCTGCAGACTCTGCACTGCACTTCTCTGGCTCCTCCAGGCATGATTCTGGCTCTGAGGCAGAATCATGCCTGGAGGAGCCACATAAGTGAGCATAAACAGTACACCGTGGAACTGCGATTACGATGACCGTCAAATCGGTCATTCTGCCTTCAAAATTGAGCATAAACGTACCCCAAGAGAATCGTGATAGCATACACGCCTTTTTGTTTCCTGGTATGTGAATTCATGGGGTGAGCGTGCTTGAACGCATTCGATCAAAGGTAAAATATTAACAACCACCAGAATCTGGTCTATTGATATTAGGCTATGTCAAAACGATTCCTAGTTTCTCGTCCGGATTCTTCGTAAATTAGGAGGTGTTTCCAGGTTAATTGATATTTTGCTAAGATGGTCGCCGAACATACACAACTTGTTAGGCAGGGTCTCTGTTAACTTGTGTTCTTGTGGAAGTATACATCTAGACCCCCACAGTGGATAGTATTGGTTTGCATCAAAATATTTGGGATAACAAATACCTAAAAAAGAAAAATCAAAGTTCATTAAATTAAATAATAAAACCTTGCATTAATAAGATTTATGAATTCTAAACTATAATTGCTAATTTTTTCTTTAATTAAAATACAACTAATCGAGTGCTTCGTAGATTTTAAAAATATAGCCAAAAAAGTAAACAATTATAACAAAACAGCATTATAGTATTGTTATATTTGAGTAGGTGCGATATATAAATCAAACTTATTCATGTAGTACATGAATATTATTAACAATTTAAAGGGCTTCGTTATTTGATGTGTGCTTCTGTGGATAGATGTTGGTTCGGGTGTGTGTTTGTACATGTGGTTTTAGGAGGCGGTTACGTTTTAATGAATTTGAGAAAATCAAAGCATAACAGCTCAGAACAAAGTTTAGAAACAGTATTCTTCATTTGGTTTTTTATATATATATGTTCTTTTGTTTAGTGTTGTTATTTTTAAATTCAGGTTGTTTGAAAATAGTAATTACATGTAGTTTATATACCCTAACAAAAAATAAAATGACTTGAAAACGAAGAACTACCCCAAATTTACAATTTCATCTTGAATTTTGAAAGATATTGTCAGCTAGCTGACCACAAATTTGTTATGATTAATGATAACGAAATATGAAATGTAGTATACTCCCAAAATATGAAAAAGCAATCTGTTAATTGATACGATCGGTTTGCCAGACTCACAAATAATGAATTCGCATCGTGTTTAGAAAGCCTCTGCAAGACTTGTGCCAGTTCCTCATAATTTTCCCATAATTACAAAACTTGCTTTTATTACGTTACATCGGTTGTGAATAAGGCATAAAATTGCATTTAAGATACTGAATTGTCAAGGGGCAAAATTTTGTCTGAAATATTATATTTTGATCACATCCATACTCACATACCTTACCAAGTAAAGTATACATCTATATCTCAAATTAAAGTAACTCTTGGATATTGCGCTTTCAGTTGTGCTGCTCCAAAGCTTTTAAACAACATAAAACTAGACATAAGAAAACCTAATCTGATGCCGTCGATTAATGCTCTGTTCGGAAGACCCACTTGTTTTTAGAAACTTCTAAATAGTGGATAATTGTGTGACCGTATAGAAGAGCTGTAAGATATTTTTGTTTCTTTTTCATCACAGCGCAGTAGAAAATATTTAAAAGCTCTTACAGATAATTGTTTTTGATCGGTCCGAAACTCGTCACGTAAAATCGATTACGAGGGTCATAATTAGCATATTTAACTCCCGGTCATTTTTCGATGTCTTGCATTGAAACACACACCCAGTTCATCCCTCTCTCCATTCGCCCCCATCCAGTATAATCGTACATGGCGCCAAAACTGAAAAATATCAGCCCAAAGAGGGAGAAGACAAAACAAAAGTTAAACAAAAAAGAAAAGATTTCCGACCGACCGACCCACGTTTTTTGGCACTAAAAGGGCAATACAACATTTTTTGTTTTAGGCCTAATAGTAAAACAGCCAAAACGTAATTATTTTTTTTTACTTTGGAGGGAATTTTGATTTAATGCAAGACATCCAAAATTTAATCCCTTGGGAAATACTAAGAAATCAGATGTGAGTAAATAACACGCACGTTCAAGATCATATAATGTTGGCGATAACACTAGTTTCCTCTAGCTTCATCTCTCGAGCTGAATTTAAACAACAATCGTTCGCCATCTAATACAAACATGACGTGGCAATTTATTCTTTCGGGTAGGACTCATAATAATTTGTTTTACAGATGATTCCGCTTGGTTGACTCCACTGTTCGGAAGTTTTGGCAGACAATGTGTTATTTTTCCTATTTTGTCATTGTCTGTACAATACTATTTGACTATTTTGATCACAATAAATCAATGCGGTACTATTTCTAAAGAACCGTCACCTGGCAAATGTATTCATCAGTACCAGGCTTAATAATATGAAAGAAAACTGAATTTGAACCCCGGGCTATACCTTCTCTCTCTCTCTCTCTCTCTCCCTCTCTCTCTCCCAGTAAGATCATAGACATGCACTATGAAAATGACGGACAAAGAAAGCGGAAAAAATATACAGTTCCTCAGGTAGACAAAGGAACATCCCCTTCACTGCTATTATGTAAAAATGTGTAGAACAGGTGAATATGCATGTGACACCTGTTCTACACATTTTTACATAATAGCATTGAAGGAATGTTCCTTTGTCTACCTGAGGAACTGTATATTTTGTCCGCTTTCTTTGTCCGTCATATTCATAGTGCATGTACGTGCCCTCTTAATCCCTCCCCACCCTAAAACAATGATGATGAAGTAAACATTATTTACAGCTACTTATGGAGAGATAACGTCAGGTGATTATTTTGGGCGGTATATACAGCAATCTCTATTTTGGAAACCAATAATTGGAGTTGAAGTTAGACGTCAGGTTTTGCTACTTAATGCCAAAAAAGGCTTATCACGACAACATTCTAGGGCAATTGATTAAAGATAGAGCTCACTATACTTCACGTCCACTGACAAATATATTTAACTTATTATTAGAAATAGGCAATGTTCAAGATGAAGGGCGCACGCAGGATTTTGTTCGAGGGGGGGGGGGGGTTAAAATCTGAAAACCACGCCGAAAATTTCACGGCTCAGCCGGCCGCTGAATAAGCGGGGGGGGGGGGGGGGGGGGGGGGGGGTAAGAGGACATATATATATATTTTTTTGATCTAAAAAATTTCGCAACGACTCAGCCAGCCGATGAATAAGTGGGGGGGGGGGGGGGGGGGGGGTTAAGAGCACATTTGTTGGTGTCTCAAAATTTGAAAATTTGGCCGAGCGATATTTCGTTTCGTTGGGGGGGGGGGGGGGGGGGGGGGGTTAAGAGCACATTTGTTGGTGTCTCAAAATTTGAAAATTTGGCCGAGCGATATTTCGTTTCGTTGGGGGGGGGGGGGGGGGAATCAGCTTTTTGGGTCAACCATTACCAATTTTTTAAATTGTCTTTATTATTATTTTTTAGAATAAAAAAAGCAAAACACACACATAGAAAAAGTTAAAGGGGGGGGGGGGGGGGGGGGGTTAACCCCCAAAATCCCCACCCCCCCCTGCGTACGTGCCTGTTCCAGATTATATTAAGGTTGCAAAGGTTGCTCTCCTACAAAAAAAAAGGGGAAAGCAAAGATCCAGATAACTACAGACCAACATCAGTTTTACCTGTTATACGGTTTAAACAAACAAGAAAACAAATATATCAGATAAATCAAATTTCTAGAAACAAATGATGCATTCTATTACCATCAGTATGGACTTTGGAAGAAATATAGAACTAAATTGTCTTTTATCAGCTGGATGAATTCAACTTTGACATGTATAGATCAGGGGTATTTAACTTTTAGTGTCTTCATCGATTTTAAGAAAGCATTTGACACAATTAATCATATTCTATTACGTCTAATTTTGTTTCCTTTTTGTTTGAAATGAAAAGAGGCAAAAATTGTAAAAAGTATTACGAGTAATATAATTTATTTTCATCCCTGTATTATATTTCAGATGAGACATGCAGTAGTATGTTAATTTGTGTCATTCCTGGTTATAGTTATGTTTACTCTTACACTCAATTATCTATGTTACACTATGATTTTGAAATTTGTTATCCAATGTACCGTGTGAGTCAAAAAAAGTTTACACGTAGAAAATTGCTAATTATTAAAAAAATCATCCAATTAGCAATTTTCTGTTCATAAACAGTAAATTATTATACATCTTAAGAAAAAGTGTTTTATCCCGAATCATTTGGTATCGTTTATGTGTGGTATGCGTTCACGCTTGGATAAACAGGAGGCATTGTTTGCGAGAGTGCAAAAATCGACTTGCGCCAAAGTGAGGCCTACAGTATGTATTATGTTTGGATTAGCGGAGTGAGAGAATGAATTGAATGTATCAAATGAAATGCATTGCATATGATTTTTGCAGAAGCAAGGTCACACACACAAACACACACGCGCACAAATGTTCGTTGATATTTGATATTCGATGTTTGATAAATTATGTGTGGCATGATTAACTTTATTATGGATGTTATTTGGATCTGCAAAGAAGGAATTAATACCCAAATCCCAATTCAAACATCACATAGGCAACTTTGGCGCAAGTCGATTTTTGCACTCTCGCAAACAATGCCTCCTGTTCATCCAAGCGTGAAAACATACCACACAAAATTATACTAAAAGATTCGGGATAAAACACTCTTTCATAAGATGTATAATAATTTACTGTTCATAGATGATTTTTAAGATAGTTAGCAATTTTCTAGGTGTAAACTTTTCTTTAACTCACACTGTATACACACATTGAGAATGATCCTATCTGTTTCGATTGAAATCAACAAAGTTTGAATTGAATTGAATTTGATTGAATTATAATACATATAGTACGGAAACTATCTGATTGTGGCGTTTACAGACTATCGTAATAACTGATTTCTGTTTGTTTAATTTTGTTAAACTTTATCTGAAAGGAAGAAGATAAGATGTGGATTTCCACAAGACCGATGATTGATTTTTAAGATAAAGAAATGGATTACAAAGCTGGTGAAAACTTTTTTGGAAGCGATAGGAGGGAGAGCCTTACTGAACTTGTACGTCACCCTATAGGATAAACGCCTTTTCTGAAACCACATGAAATGAAGCAAAATCAATAATACGAATAATGTAAATGATCACATTCAGATAAGCCCACGAACAAAAACACGTAATGGTGACCGTGCCTTTTCATTGATCGCCCCCGCCCTCTGGAACAAACTCCCACCCCATACTCAAATTGCCCCATTCATTGAATCATTCAAAACCCAGCTTTTTAATCAATTATAGTAGTTAATTCCATTGAACTGAATTGTATTGTATTAGTAATATTTTATTTTATTTTGTTGCTTTCAAGCTATTGACATGTTAAATAATTATACTAAGTTTATTAGACAGCACCACCTGTGCACTTAGAAACACCTGTATAAAGCGCCCTTTAAATGTAATTATTTTTATTTTTCATGTCTTCAGTGATTTCAAAATATGTTAATAACGTTAAAGGTGAAATTCAAAGAAGATCACAAATATGTCAACTAATGTATCACTAGAAACTGGTAAGCTAACAGATGGCCATCGTACAAGTTTTAGGTCAGCTACATATCGGGTGATTTATAAAAATACAAATACAACCACCTCCATAGCAGCCGGAATATACGAGAGATTCGCCGGAATAATAACGATGTTTTAATGACGTCACTATATGGACCAACACTGCCCGAGCAGACGACATCCGATAGAGAATGAACATGATTGCAAAGCTATTATTACTCAAATTATAATGAATTTAGTGTATATAAATGTAATGGCATGTCAAACTATTCAAAAGGGGATATGACCCGATTTTGATAACTAACATATTTTGTTTGTAAATACACAGGATAGGGGTTAATTAACAATCAAAGAAACCAGACTTTCAAATTGAAAACCCCTGGAATAATATTAAGGACGGCATTTGTTCCCTCTTGAAACGCCGAACATACCCCGGTGTGTGCAGCTGAATATACAATGGCGTATCATTTGTTTACAAGCGACAGATTCCTTTATTTTTGTATCGCTGCATTTGTCATCAAAATAAAAACATGCGAGGGGTTTAGAGTGAGGCAATAGATTATACATTTAGCCTGACGGTAGTGAAGTAAGAGAAAGAACTCAAGAGCAGATGAAAACACAGGCACTGAAAATGTGTGAGATGTCATGGGACATCGTCTGCTTGTGCAAGTCATGTCCATACTGTGATCTCACACATCTCAGCAGCGTTCGGAGAGCTCTTCAGGTGCTATGCCGGGGCTGTATTTAAGCGTTTTGTAATTTACAATAATCAGTACTTCGAATGTTGCCAAGCATTGAATATTGATAACCTTGTCGAATCAACGTTTCAACTTTGCAATAATGAAATAAAGTGAGTTTTTAAAATCAATGAATATCTACTTTAATTTGCAGAAGGACAGCGCAAGACGAAAATCTTTGTTAGGTATGTATTCATTGCTATTCTTCGATTTTGTACTGCCAATCATCTCTTTAATCTGCAGGACTATATTTTATTCATCTTACTACATCCTGTTTTGTCCTGGTTCATTCTAATTTATATACTAAAATAAAGTAGAGTGGTAAAATTCCCATGTCAACTTTTCTGTCCATTTTTTCTCTTTTTTGTCATTTATCATATAGCAAGAGAGAATAAACATACCGATAGAGAAGACAGAATGAACATGGCGCTTTCTACAGCGGTGAAGGAAGGCGATTTTGTAAAGACAAGGTCTATTATAAAAGACGAGACAGATGATGCCAAGCTGGTCATACTACACACTCCAGATCCTGATGGAAAGGCGTCTCTCCATATAGCTTCAGAAGAAGGGCATCTCGACATCGTGAAATTTATGACTGATTTGGGGGTGGATCAAGATAAAAGAAGTAGGAGCGGCGGCACCCCTCTTCACTATGCGTCTCGGAGCGGTCGCCAGAATGTTGCTCAATATATCATAGGTGAAGGAGCAGATACCAATATTGGTGATAGCAAAGGCTATACACCTCTCTATCTCGCGTCGGAGGAGGGCCATTTTGGTGTTGTTGAATGTTTAGTGAATTCTGGAGCAGATTTAAACAAAGCTTCACATAATGGTTCTACACCCCTTTATACCTCTGCAAGTAAGGGTCATCTTGATGTTGTAAAATATCTCATAACTCAAGAAGCAGATATCAACGTTGATGACAACAACAAATACACACCCCTTCACGCGGCATCTGAAAATGGCCACCTTCATGTTGTTGAACATCTCGTGGAAGCAGGTGCAGATATCAATAGAGCATCTAATTCTGGTTACACTCCGCTGTCAACCGCATTAATAAAGGGTCATCGTGGCATTGTGGAGTTTCTCATGTCTAGGGAAGCAGACACTGGCAACATAGATGACGTTGGTCCACTTGTTCTTTCCAAAGCATCATCAGAGGGCTACCTCAACGCTGTAAGGTATATCATACGTAAAGAAGTGGACGTTGATACTATTGATGGAGAAGGTTTTACATCTCTTTACTACGCATCATTAAACGGACATCTTGATGTTGTTGAATGTCTAGTGAATGCAGGAGCCGATGTGAAAAAAGCTGCAAAAAATGGTAGGAAATATCTTGATGAGGCGTCAGGTAGAGGTCATGTAGACATTGTAAAATATCTAATTTCTCAAGGAGCGAACCCGAATTGTGTTAATAACGATGGTTATACACCCCTGTACCTTGCCTCACAGAAGGGTCATATCGATGTTGTTAAATGTCTAGTGAATGCAGGTGCTGGAGTGGAGAAAGCAGCAGAGAAAGGCTGGACACCTCTCCAAACGGGGTCATATAACGGTCATGTAGACATTGTAAAATATCTCATTTCTCAAGGAGCGAACCCGACTTCGGTTAATATCGATGGTTATACACCCATGTACTTTGCCACGTTAATGGGCCATCTACCTATTGTCGAATGTCTAGTTAATGCAGGAGCTGATGTCAACGAAGTAACGGCACAAGGCTGGACACCTCTTTTCATTGCGTCATATAAAGGTCATGTAGACATTGTAGAATATCTCATTTCTCAAGGAGGAAACCCGAATTCGGAAGTTGACAATGGTCGTACACCCCTGTACACGGCCATAATAAACGGCAATCTTCATGTCGTTGAATGTCTAGTGAATGCAGGAGCTGCTGTGAAGAAAGCAACGGAGCAAGGCTGGACACCTCTCTGTACGGCGTCAAGCAATGGTCACGTAGACATTGTAAAATATCTCATTTCTCAAGGAGCGAACCTTAATTCGGTTGATAACTATGGTGTTACACCCCTGTACGATGCCTCACAAAATGGTCATCTTATTGTTGTTGAATGTCTAGTTAATGCAGGAGCTGATGTGAAGAAAGCAACGGAGCAAGGCTGGACACCTCTCTGTACGGCGTCAAGCAATGGTCACGTAGACATTGTAAACTATCTCATTTCTCAAGGAGGGAACCTTAATTCGGTTGATAACTATGGTGTTACACCCCTGTACCATGCCTCACAAAATGGTCATCTTATTGTTGTTGAATGTCTAGTTAATGCAGGAGCTGATGTGAAGAAAGCAACTGAGCAAGGCTGGACACCTCTCTGTACGGCGTCAAGCAATGGTCACGTAGACATTGTAAAATATCTAATTTCTCAAGGAGCGAACCCGAATTCGGTTAATAACGATGGTCATACACCCCTGTACTGTGCCTCACAGAAGGGTCATCTCGATGTTGATAAATGTCTAGTGAATGCAGAAGCTGGAGTGGAGAAAGCAGCAGAGAAAGGCTGGACACCTCTCCATACGGGGTCATATAACGGTCATGTAGACATTGTAAAATATCTCATTTCTCAAGGAGCGAACCCGACTTCGGTTAATATCGATGGTTATACACCCATGTACTTTGCCACGTTAATGGGCCATCTACCTATTGTCGAATGTCTAGTTAATGCAGGAGCTGATGTCAACGAAGTAACGGCACAAGGCTGGACACCTCTTTTCATTGCGTCATATAAAGGTCATGTAGACATTGTAGAATATCTCATTTCTCAAGGAGGAAACCCGAATTCGGAAGTTGACAATGGTCGTACACCCCTGTACACGGCCATAATAAACGGCAATCTTCATGTCGTTGAATGTCTAGTGAATGCAGGAGCTGCTGTGAAGAAAACAACGGAGCAAGGCTGGACACCTCTCTGTACGGCGTCATATACAGGTCATGTAGACATTGTTAAATATCTCATTTCTCAAGGAGCGAGCCTTAATTCGGTTAATAACTATGGTGTTACACCCCTGTACGATGCCTCACAAAATGGTCATCTTATTGTTGTTGAATGTCTAGTTAATGCAGGAGCTGATGTGAAGAAAGCAACGGAGCAAGGCTGGACACCTCTCTGTACGGCGTCAAGCAATGGTCACGTAGACATTGTAAAATATCTAATTTCTCAAGGAGCGAACCCGAATTCGGTTAATAACGATGGTCATACACCCCTGTACTGTGCCTCACAGAAGGGTCATCTCGATGTTGATAAATGTCTAGTGAATGCAGGAGCTGGAGTGGAGAAAGCAGCAGAGAAAGGCTGGACACCTCTCCATGCGGGGTCATATAACGGTCATGTAGACATTGTAAAATATCTCATTTCTCAAGGAGCGAACCCGACTTCGGTTAATATCGATGGTTATACACCCATGTACTTTGCCACGTTAATGGGCCATCTACCTATTGTCGAATGTCTAGTTAATGCAGGAGCTGATGTCAACGAAGTAACGGCACAAGGCTGGACACCTCTTTTCATTGCGTCATATAAAGGTCATGTAGACATTGTAGAATATCTCATTTCTCAAGGAGGAAACCCGAATTCGGAAGTTGACAATGGTCGTACACCCCTGTACACGGCCATAATAAACGGCAATCTTCATGTCGTTGAATGTCTAGTGAATGCAGGAGCTGCTGTGAAGAAAGCAGCGGAGCAAGGCTGGACACCTCTCTGTACGGCGTCATATACAGGTCATGTAGACATTGTTAAATATCTCATTTCTCAAGGAGCGAGCCTTAAATCGGTTGATAACTATGGTGTTACACCCCTGTACCATGCCTCACAAAATGGTCATCTTATTGTGGTTGAATGTCTAGTTAATGCAGGAGCTGATGTGAAGAAAGCAACTGAGCAAGGCAGGACACCTCTATATACGGCGTCAAGCAATGGTCACGTAGACATTGTTAAATATCTAATTTCTCAAGGAGCGAACCTTAATTCGGTTGATAACGATGGTGTTACACCCCTGTACGATGCTTCACACAAGGGTCATCTTCATGTTGTTGAATGTCTAGTGAATGCAGGAGCTGATGTAGAGAAAGCAACAGAGAAAGGCTGGAAACCTCTCCATTCGACGTCATGTTCAGGTCATGTAGACATTGTAAAATATCTCATTTCTCAAGGAGCGAACCCGACTTCGGTTAATATCGATGGTTATACACCCCTGTACTTTGCCACGTTAATGGGCCATCTACTGATTGTCGAATGTCTAGTTAATGCAGGAGCTGATGTCAACGAAGTAACGGCACAAGGCTGGACACCTCTTTTCATTGCGTCATATAAAGGTCATGTGGACATTGTAGAATATCTCATTTCTCAAGGAGGAAACCCGAATTCGGATGATAACAATGGTCGTACACCCCTGCACACGGCCATACTAAACGGCAATCTTCATGTCGTTGAGTGTCTGGTGGATGCAGGAGGAGATGTAAACAAACCAGCAATTGATGGTGACCTACCAATTCATGCTGCCTCTCGTGTGGGCTACCTTGACATTATACAATATCTTATTACGAAAGGAGCAGATATCGAGGCACGTAATACTTTCGGTTGGACAGTTTTTCATTTCGCAGCAGAAAATGGTCGTTTGAAATCTTTGGAATTTTTGTCAAGAAACAACACTAGCGATAAATCGGGAAATAGTCACAACGCTATTGGAGTCGGAATTCAGGTATTGTGCTCAATTCAAACAGTGTTTATTTAACAGTCCGCTTGCGCAGCGCGGCGCGCTGGCTGAACTTTAAGCACCGATTTCTTGTTTGGTGTCTTCACGTGTACTGTCTCAGAAGGACAGATTGACAAAAACCGGGTCCCTCGAGATGAGTTACCCAATTTCAGGCTTTCAGATACTCGAGGAAGGATTTACAGCATTCTAATTAAATAATGAAGTATCAAAGTTGCGAAAAAGTTGAATATTCCTTAATTAAACCTCTTATACACATTTTAGAAAGTTACTTTTTAGTCCCTGAGTTACTTTTTTTTTTATGGACTCAATATGTTCAAATAGGCATGTTATTGATACATTACTGTAACCAAAACCTGCGAAAAAATTCAATATTCCTAATTTTATCTTTTCCGCCCAATTTTAAGAAGTTACTATTGAGTCCATAAATAAATGTTCTTAATATGTTCATATAGGAATTTTATTGAGACAAAACTGTAGCCGCGGACAACTACCCCCAGGACGTGACTGGGAGGTTATTGTCCAAGGAATTATTTCCTGTGGTGTAATTGTTATTGGCGGTAATTGCCAGAGAATGGTTGTCCAGGGGGTAGTTGTCTGGGAATGCCTACAGTCTTATAAATGTCTTAATAATAAGCCAGCTGTCGAGTCCCTAATTTGATGTGAAAAGATTGGAAAGAGTGAAAATACAAAAAAATAACAAAATCATGTAGGAAAAATTTGGTATTGGTGTTATAAATTCAGCATTTATATGAAAATATGGAGCCATGAAAACAATGAATAACTTTCTAAAATTGGGTGGGAGAAGTTTAAATAAACGATTTTTCAACTTTTCACAACTTTTAGACTTCAATCTTTCATTGTAATAGTTTAAATCTTTACTTTAGTATCTGAAAGCCGGGAATCGGGTGAATAATTCAGAGAGGGACGCGTTTTCAACTTTCGCATTGATACAAGCATTCGAAGACACCATACAAAAAATGGTGGCTAATTTCGCCCAGTTTGTCGAGTCGCGCTGCAACTCGAACGCTTAGTAAACGCCATTTAATATCAATATGTATAAAGAGTGTATTACATGCAAGCAAAAGCAGTGGTTAATACGTGATATAGTTTTCAACATGCATCCCCATAAGAAATATGGCCAATGTGTGAAAAGCTTACATGTTCGTTTTATAACAAGGGATAGAGTCCACGTTGATTTTTAACCTACCAATTTATTCCTTTGAATAAGGTCCAGTTCCTCTGGACGAAAGCAAAAGATAAAACAAGGAAACACCAAATCCTAAACCGCAGAGGACATTATTCAGCATTCTAATTTGTGCGTATTTAGCACAGCATTTAAGATTCGGACTGGCTAATAGTAATAGGATCTCACAAGTGAGGTATCACCTTATTAAGCACAGAGCTTCTCAAATCTCATGTTCCCGATATATTGTTGACTTCTAGCAATGTCGAAGATATGCGTATAAAAGAAATATCTTCTTTGAATGTTTATGATAACATTAAAATCTTAATTGTAGAATAAATAAACTAAAAAACTCAAATATATTATTCTATCAACACAATGATCATACAAGTGAGTAAGCATTCTATGTTCTTCCTGATTGTTTCTCATGTAGGACAAACTGCATTCATCGATGAAATTAGAGTTGGATTACATGCATCTTGGTAGGCCTACTTAAAACTGTAGGCTGTGTACCGATATTATTTATCTTACAGACCTTAAAAGAAGTCACGCCACTTATGGTTGCCGCAATGGGAGGACATTTGGACTGCGCACGTCTGCTGCTCGAAAACAATGCAGATATTGAGACAGAAGATACAGAAGGATGGACAGCCTTCCATTATGCTGCAGCAAGGTGAGCTGTTTATACAACATTTGTCATAATTTAATAGGACAACTAATTTTATCCATGACTTTATCACAAAATATGATTCAACTGTATTGTCGATTCATTCAACATAAACATTCGTCATTTATATCATCAAAGCAAAATGATATATCTCATTTTTTTCTTTAAATGGTTTCACAAAATATTATGTATTTAGGTCCCATTGTATCGGTAGGTTTATCATTGGTTGCATAGGACATTTAGATTTGTAAATGAAAGAGACACACCTGAAACTTCCGCTACAAATACATGTCACCTTTTAAACAAACATTTTTGGGGCAAGAAACGATGCGAAAATAATTATGATAAGTATATCTCAAAGAAAAAAGAATTTCCTGTGTTATCTTAGAATCATGCTATAAGTAAATAAAGTCAAAAACATTGACAGTGTTCATAAATACCTCGAACATAAGTTAGTAAAAATATATACATTAATGCGTTTTATGCTATATTGTTTTAATAAAGTGGGAATGAAACAATCATGCAGAATCTCCTGGATCGGAGAGCAATTATGAGCACGAGACTTTCTAGAAGAGGCCAGTCACCAATAAGTATTGCACTTAGCTCTGGTAAAGCTGATACTGCACGGGTTCTTCTTAATAAGGTACTTGAAGTTGTAACTCATCCAGCTTATTATTCTAATTACAATGACATCTGATTCATAACCATCACTCATAACATAAATTTCTCCCACTGCCTGTAATATTTACAACTCATCAACACCAATACCCCCTTAGTTTTACTGTTAGGCCTCCAGATAGCTCTCGGGAACAGTGTCTTCCTTTTTTTATGATGGTGATGCCGAGCCAAAAGTCCTTGTATATTACCTTAAATGATAGACAACAATGAATTATCTACCAAGTGTCATCATTTTTATGTCTTCTACTCTATATTATGGATAGTGTTATCATATATTATGGATAGTGCTATCATACGTGAAACTCGGAGTTGCAACCATGTTCTTTTAGTCTGCCTCATTCAATATAAATATATATACATATATATATATATATATATGATGACACATGTGTGTTTAGATGCTGCTTGTAAGTGTCGGCTTGCATGGTGATGTAGATATACAGTAGGTTTGCGGGTGCACCATGTGTGTGAGAGAGAGAGAGAGGTTTGAGGCGTCCTGAAAAGGACTCTGACTCGGTAATCTGTGTTTGTTGAATACATGTAAATTGAAGGAATCAAAATTCATAAAAGGTAACACCATCATTGCGTGACAATATTTGAATTCCGTCATTTATTTGTTTATTTGTGGGTTTATTTGTTGGTTTTTCACAGGAGGTAACATCTATACATCAGTGCGACAGTGATGGTCTAACACCCATTCACCATGCTACCGTAAGCGGGCTATCATCAATCATTGAGGAGTTGATATCACTAGGTGCTGGTGTAAATCCACAGTCACATGATGGCCAGACACCCTTACATGTTGCCATCAGACTATGCCACTGTAGGAAGAGACAGGTTGAAGTGACGACAGCTTTGCAGCAGGTAATGTATTTTTGCAATGACGACCTTCGTCATTGCCTTGTTTTCGTTCACATTATTAATATGCTTACTTCTTCTTCTTCTTGTCGTCCGGAATCCCATTCGCTTTGCACGTAGTGCTTGTTATTCCTATCCAGGTCCTTTCCTCTTGCTCGATTCCTTTCAAACTTCGTAGGCGTAATCTCTGATATCCAATCTAGGTCACCTACTTTTTTGTTTTCTGAAATCACTCATGCGTAAACGTCCAGGCGCCATTTTGTCCGTTTCTGGTCCATTTTAAGGCCTTTCTATTTTCCTTCCTATCTCCACTATCCTAGATCCTACAAACTTCTAACAAATTTCTCTAGATAGGCTAAGAGATGTTCTTTAATCTGCGACGTATAACTTTCCCTTCAAAATGCCATCTTCATACTCAAAATTCAAATCTGAAACCGACTCCGTCAACAATCTCTCAAATTCTTGAAAAATGGACCCCTACAAATATAAAAATTGCAATAACTTTCTTTAACCAATTCCGTTCCGTCTCATCTTCTCGCAGTATCTTTATTTCATAATTGCTAATAGCTTGCGATGGAAATAGCATCCATTGTATTACAAAAGATGTATATTCTATAAGATAGTCTTTTCCTTATTCTGTATTATCAAACGTACTAGTAGCTACGATGTCATCTTGTATATTACTGTAATCGGGGAAACTATTAGCTTGTGATGGAATTAGCATATTCATATTTATTCTGTTTTATCTATAGTAGACTTTACATCTTCCGAAAGGCTGATAGCTTGTGATGGACATTGCATCATTAAAGAGATATCTAGTTATTGAGACTGGTTTCCAGACGTACATGTAATATTTGTATGCATGCTATTAATCTTACTATTACTGACTCTTTTTATTGGTTCCCCTTTTTCCTTATCTATTATGTTACTGTACATGAATTGTATTTGTAATTGTATATGATGTAATTTTTTTAATGATTTGAAAAACAACAACAATGAACTGAATTGAATTGAATTGAAATTGACTCTACACACATTGCCGTAGGACTGCCCGTGATGATAACCAATAACCAATGTTTACATTTTTCTATGCCCGTTGCCCATGAGGCATCAAGTGCCTGAAATGAAACTGTATTCAAAAACATATTTACAATTGTTATTGATATGCAAAGTACAGTTTGATGAACTATATGACAAATACATGTACAAACTTTTGCCCTATGCTGCCAGATATTTTACCATGTTTGGAAATAATAACATACTCTGATTTATATTTCAATTCGACAAAAGATTATCATAAAAAGGGTTGTTGCAAATATTTTGGTGACTTATTGGCATTTGGGTCAATTGCCCTCTCATGGTCCATCGATTGTCGTGGGTACCTGCTACGCAATCGAAATGACGCCTCATATTGCAGCTGGATTTTAACCCTTTCGGAACAGGAGGTATAAAGGCTAAATTGAGTTTCATAGCTTCATTGTAAAGATCAAATGCTATGTCTCTGAAAACAATAAACCTGGGCGAGAATGCAATTAAAGGATTACAAATTGTCAGTTTTTTAAATCGAAAATCAATGATTTTGAATCTCTCAACGTGTTGCCAATTAAAGGATTTTAAATCCTATTTTCCCTTTTAAAAATAATGATTAAATGAATGTTAGAAGAAATTCATGCCCTTTCTACTCATGCATCTAGAATCTTGTAGGGCTCTGATTCAAAAGTTATTGGGCCAAATCACAGAATGTGGAATGATTGTCGCAAAAGGGTTAACTTGAAAAACGACCAATTGCAAGAGTTGAATCAACAATTTGTCAGTATAGGTCTGTAGATTAAGGGTTTCAGTGAGTTTGCATGGTATCTGTGAGTTGGTCTAAATGTGTTTAGATTCCTCTTTTTACTTAGAGATGGATAATATACCCTTTTTGCAATGACGACCTTCGTCATTGCCTTGTTTTCGTTCACATTCTGCCCCATTAATATTCTCCTTTTCCTTGTTTTCCTTATCGTCCGGAAATCCCATTCGTTTTGCACGTAGTGCTTTTTATTCCTAGTTAGGTGCTTTTCTCATGTCCATTTCCTTTCAAATTTCATAGGCATAGTCTCTAGCATTTCATCAAGGTCACCTACTTTTTCGATTTTCGAAATCACTCATGCATAACCATCCAGGCGCCATTTTGTCCGTTTCTTGTCCATTTTAAGGCCTTTCTATCTTCCTTCCTATCTCCACTATCCTAGATCCTACAAACTTTCAACAAATTCCTCTAGATAGTCGAAGAGATGTTCTTTAATCTGCGACGTATAACCTGCCTTTCAAAATGCCATCTTCATACTCAAAATTCAAATCTAAAACCGACTCCGTCAAAAATCTATCAAATTCTTGAAAAATTGACCCCTAAATAATCTAAAACTGCCATAACTTTCTCATATAAATTCCGTTTTGCATTTAAATCTCACGGTATCTTTATCTCATAATTGCACATAGCCATGCTAAATTTCACGCTCCAATGGCTATGCAAAACATAAATAGCGCCCTCTAAAGTTCTGGGAATTGGCTTTCTTTCTGTGGCCGTATCTCCATTATGGCTTGGCAGACCCGTACCCTTTTTTGGATTTAGATACTTGAACATATGCCCTTTTCAGCCATATACAAAATTATATACCCTAACACTGACCGTCTTTGAGAAAAATGCCCTCCAATTTCGCCATTTTCAAGAAAATTCCAAAATAACTTCAACTTGCTCTAAAATAGCGATCTTTATACCTATATCAATGAAACTTGGCAGACACATGTATTCATATACGTGACAACTGTCTGCCGAGTTTGGTAAATTTTAATAACATCAGCGCAAAGTTATCGCCAAAAATGATGAATTTGCTATGCATTACGTAATAGCGCCTATAATGCGTGCAGTACATTGCGCGCAGATGACAATGGTGTCAAACTGACCGCAATGAAGTGCTCTTTCGAATGATACCAAGTATGGTACATGTTCACATAGAAAATTTTGAGTAAATCACATTTGAATTAGGGTCACTATACGATTTCCGCCGAGTTTCCGCCCAATATTATAACACGTATCGGCTATATATGACGTCATTTCTCAGACTTTTTTTCGCCCCCTAAACATCCTTTTTTTTCCTTGATATTTTGCAGTGACATTCCGAGTTGCAATACGCAGGGCACCTCATGGCCGGATTTTTGAAATTGGTCAAGGGGGTCATTAAGGACGCCATTTTGTTCTATAAATCTATTTTACATCACGTGTTTCGATAGGATTACCATAGAACAAAAGAGAGTTGTTTACAAAAACAACCATGACATTTTCTTTCTAATGATACCAAATACGGCCCATAAAGAGACATCAAGAGAGAGAAAAAAAAACAATTTAACCCCGGTCATAATACAGATCCTGTAGGTTTTCCGCCCAAGCATTACATGCATTGTCTATGGGACATATCGGGTTCACGCTTTTGGCTCCCAGAACGATCTTTATTGCAATGACGAATATGCACCAAATCCAGTTGGTTTTTGCACGCAGTGCTTGCGAGCCCTTTCTAGGTTCTTTCCCTATCCCAATTTCTTTCAAACTTCGTAGGCATAGTCACTACCATCCAATCAAGGTCACTGTTCAGGCCTTTCTTTCGCCCTACCTATCTCCAATATCAAAGAAGCTACAGACTTCGTACGAATTGCTCTGGATAGTCATTGCATGCACATCGTTGTGACACGATTGCATTTCTAGTTTAACTCTGAGTTTCTTCTGTTTTAGTTTTTTCTTTACAGAGACCGGTTAGTCTTGCTAATTGGTACACATATATATGTGTGTGTGTGTGTATGTATGATTTCTTTATCCTTTTAATAAACCGATTATCTGAATATCTGACTGTTCTGGATACGGGAAGGACAAGGAGAAACTTGATTATGAACATTACACTATGAACATGACGGACAAAGAAAGAGGACAAAATATATATACAGTTCCTCATTCTACCCTCAACAATTGCTGTGGTAGACAAAGGAACATCCCTTCACTGCTATTATGTAAAAATGTGTAGAACAGGCGAATATGCATGTGACACCTGTTCTACACATTTTTACATAATATCAGTGAAGGGATGTTCCTTTGTCTACCACAGCAATTGTTGAGGGTAGAATGAGTAACTGTATATTTTGTCCTCTTTCTTTGTCCGTCATGTTCATAGTGTTATGTGTATATTCGTGGGTATGTGCGCGTGCGTGTGTGTGTGTGTTGGGTCCACGTTGTTAAATAATAACTATTTACAGAGGCTTAGCATTAGTAACATGCTTAACCTCTCCTTTTGTTTTATGTTATGGTTACTTCTTTACAATCTTTTCACTGACTCACTAGGTAATTTATGTGCGTATGGGTCGTGCATGTTCGAAGATATGTGGGCGAAGCCATCGAGTGACGATGGGGCGACACGCTAATTTATATGGACATGCAGATTTGTTACTATTATTATTATTATTATTATTATTATTATTATGTTTATTATTAATAGTAGTTGTAGTGGTACTAGTAGTAATCCTATCATAATTGTTACTGTTTTCATCATCATTGTCTTTGTCATCATCATTTCATGTTAGCAGTAGATAATGCCATGTGAATAGATTGATGCAAGTATAAACTCAATACAATCATAACAATCTGTTTTTCTGTAATCGAAAATGTAGACAACTAGGAGTGTAATAAAAAACACTTAATTTAGACATTTTATATTTGTTTGTTTGTGCGTTTCACAATAATCTAGTTCCTGCAGTCTGAAATCATAATACCTTATCCTTCTCATTAATTAACGAAAAAGATACAACAAGAGAGTGATGATGACATATCCCCCGCGGAGGCTCTGATACAATTCCTTATAAATCAAGGATCCAAGATCGACATCAAGGATGACAAAGGCTTTACCCCGGTACAGTATGCAAGAGATGAGCGCATTCGGCAAATGGTATTACGGAGGTGAGAAAATCATAGGAATTAGTTAACCAGGCTCCGTAAAATCCGATTCTGTTTAAAAATTATTAAAAATAAACACATCAACTCAAGGAAATAAAATCTAAGAAATATGACCGTATAATCTATGTAAAAAGTTCCTACAATTATTGCATGGCCCTGCTGATAGATTGGTGGATTGTTCATGTGATTTGTCGCTTGCCTATTATATTTTGCTGCAAAAATCAGTCCTTAGAGACAACAATTCGTATTGTGTATTATATGATGGTATTGAAGACCTAATAATCAACAATGTTGACACATCACTGTAATATAAAACAAGATATTCTATGACGTAAAACATGGATGTATGATAACTAATATATCCAGTTACAGATGGACTCGTACAACTTTTTTTTTCTTTTTTTTTCCAGCTTATCAGAAGATGATGTTCATGAATTCCGCGGTATGTATTATATTTTATTTTCAGTGACTTTACTTTTCACTGACATTATGTAAAATCCACTTTTTTCCCTATCTGGTTACTTTTCCCCTTTTTTGGTATGAAACAAATGTAGATCTACCGATTGCAAGATCTACTGAGAGTCATCGCAATATTGGCTGTGAAGGAGGAATTCTACATTTGGATAGCTGTGACGTCACAATGTCGATTCCACCAAGAACAGTGCAGGCTGGCTCTTGCCACGATGTATCTATAGCTCTAGTAACTGATGAGCCCCCACCCATCCGAAAGAGGGAGTTTATTACAGGCCATGGCTTTGGAATCACATTCCCTGCACAGTGGCGCTATTCTAGGAACCAGTCTATTACGTTAAGTCTCCCTCATGCCGCAACATTGCTGACGTCAAACGATGTTCATGTTGACATTATCTGGAAAGAAACTAAGTCAACCTCAGGTTAGTTGTCAATAGGAGGATTCAAGCGTGCTGTAAACACAACATAATATTTTTCAGGATTTACCACGTTAATTTCGAATGACTCTCTTATTTGGAGCAGTAAAGGTGTTAATGGTTTTACCTTATGTAAAAATGCGCTGTTTTTTAAAAAGATTATTCTTCATACATTCATCATGGGTCACATTACACGTAAAGTTGGCCTAGAGAATATTGCTTTGACAGGGAAAATTGTGGGAAGAAGGAGTAGGGGAAGAAAGAGGATACTTTGGATGGACAGTCTGCAGAAATTGTTGGAAGAGAGAGGAATGAAAGAACTGGGAGTGGTACTAATACAGAAGGCTAGGAATCGAGGGTTGTGGAACAGCATGATCGCCAAAGTCAAACGATATGGCACTTAGAGAGAGAGAGACATTCCTCACTCCTCTATTTATAATTTTTTAAAGCAAAATAATATCCATTTCTTCAAGTTATCATTAGCTTTCCTAACGCGAACGTTGTAAACGATGCACTTAGCAACAAATTGAAGAATTGTGGACGTCATCATATCGATTAGGGTCATACAAAAGAAAGGAAACATATTTAAAAACATATTTTTATTTGATTTTTTTTGTGTCAATATGCAACTGTTTACAGTTCACCGAGAACGGTCCCTTGAAGATGGTAATACACAATGTATCCTTAAAGAAAGGGATATCAAGCTCGCCATAGATGCCACATCTGTAATTCAGGACAAGGTACAGCTTTGGATACCGATAAAGCGTCAATATCAAATTGGTGGTAAACGAATGGTGTGCACCCCTTTCCTTCCTATTGACATGGTACAGGGAGGAGACATCACACTCCGGATGTACATACATGAAGACATACCTTACATTCTTCAGGTAATTTATATACATATATTTTTTTTAATTCAAGTATCTTTATTTCAACTGCTTTATTTACCATTTATATAATCGTAACAGTGGAACACGACAGAAAATGAGTACATTATTTTGACAAACTGTAAATATTCTAATGAAACCGCTTATTGCGCTACATTGCTTTCACGGTTATCATAGGGAAAAGATTTTTTAATCCTTTACAGAGTGCCAAGTCTATAATTGAAATCGAGTCTTTTTGGTCTTTTAAACATTTTGTAAATGATAACATTAAAATATTCAACTTTTTAAGACGGCTCTAGTCACATTTGTTGGATGCTGTCTATGCAGGCTTATTATTATGATATATATTTTAATGATAGAATGGCTGAATAAGACAATATAACTTTGTACACTTCTGAAGAAAGCGGATGGCATAGCTGCAAATGGTTACATATTTCCTGTAATAAGTTTTCTTTTAAATCAGTATGTGAAAAAGTCTAACGTTTGACTTCAAAGTTGAAATTTTCTCTCTCACAAAGTTTTGTCCCTTAAAATATCATTAGTGTAAAAAATGAAATGTTACAAAATACTCTCTTTTTATTTCACCTCCAATTTCATGAGTACCCTTTCTTAACGATGATGTATGGCATCACCTTGTTCATGGTGTTAAAAAGACATATTCTGTATCCTTTCAAAATTCCTTTGATAGCATGCATGATACATCATGAAAGGAAAACTACAAAGCTAAATAAAGTCATTCTTTTAACATGTGAATATTTTGTTTCCGATTCATGCGATCTTCTGAACGGGAAAATACTTACTTGATATAGATAGTTAATTCAAGGAAAATTGTGTCATCATATTACACGTGTAAAATCTATAGATGAAGATATTAAAGAACTGTTGAACACATTTGCATTAAATGCAACGCACTGTTAATCAACTTTGGAAAATCGTAGAAAGTGAAGTGACCATCATTACTACTATAATTCAAATCACTACATTTATAAGATCTCCTGTCACTGTTTTGAGTATGTTATTAAAACAGAAAATTCAGGAAGAAGAGGAAAATCTGCTATACCATCAAGTACATCCTGGGAGATGTTTTGGTCTTGAACCTGAGTCAAGTGATCTGGAGCTGGAATGCAATGGGGAAAGAAAGGTAAGAATTATTCCTATTTTCATTGTTTTTAATGACTTTGCATGAGATGCAAAGCGGTTGCCTTGGTCAAACTGTTAACGGCCTGCTATAAATGATAGTATAATAGAACACTTTAGATATGAAATATCTCTTATCTGGGCTTTGTGAGTGTGTGTATAATATAAATATATACATATATTTACATACATACAGTTAACAACTAAATTTTTCGTACTCTTACCAAATTGTTTAATATTTTAAGTGTGAACAACTGATTTGGGCGGATTTATATTCCCTGAACATGAGACGTATTAAAGCTGACATCCAAAGGTATTCAACAAAGGCCCTAATTCAACCAGTCCACCTTTTACTCTTGAGTTACGAAAAGCACCAAAAGCCATCAAATTTTCAAGATGTATGGATAATTGAGTTGTTATATATATAATATATAAATATATATATATATATATATATATGTATATATATACACATATATACACATATATATAATAAATAATTTAATGTTGATAACCCTCAAATTCGTGTGTGTCACAAATAAAAACAAATATCAATTCAGGTATTTATTTGGCGTTGTTAGTGGTTCTATTTCGTTAAAAGTATAGGGTATGTGTCCGGGGTGCATTATGGTTTAAGATTAGTTCGACAGTAATTGTAAGGATTAGGTCTGGATTTTGAGTTGGGCACATGGCAGAATTCCATTAGTGTCTTATCGACCACATCGTACTCTAAACTGGTTCAATGATGTAGGAAGAAATAAACAATGAATATTATAAATATGATATTTTATCAGATCATCTGTACGAAAGATTTATTCAACCGGCAGAAGACATTGGTTTTGCTGCCCATCACGGCGGAAACCGATGCAAGAACGCAGATGATTAACATCTCGGTTTCAGCATCAAGTACCAACCAACCAAAAACCAGCATGGCGTTCGTGGTTATACGTACTGGTTTGTTAATCTTCTTCTCCTTCCCCCTTCTTCAACTCATCTTCCTTCTCAATAGATATAAACAAAGGCGTTTATCGTTTAAACATATTCAATTCTATCATTTTCATGAAATCGAGGATCAATGCATATTTTTCACTATGTTTATATTGTAAAATATCTCAAGTTGTGAATTTGACGAAAACCTATTGTGCGGTACAATCGAGAACAAAGAACTAAGTATGCAATACGTGGAATCGAAGCTACCCGTGTACCAATGAGATAACTGTGGTCACAATTTTATCATTTCCTCCAAGGATTCTCCGCCGACAGACACTCAACCCTAGATGAGATGGTACCTGGATCAAAGTTTGACCTCAGGTAAAATTACTCTAAGAACTTTTTTTTATACGAACAATATTTTGTGCGTATATCCTTGTTTGCTGATTACTATCACAACAGCTTTTTTCTTTGCGTGATATGCTCTAAAACATTTTTGTGATTATTATTATTATATTTTTTTGAAATATAACATTAACAAGATGGAAAAAAATGTAATGTCGATTGTGTCAGATAAATGACATGAACATCATTACACGAGATAAGTTAATAATCTATTACTGTTTTACTGAAAGAACTAGTAGAGACAAATCCAAAATATATGAAAGTCTGGGTAAAATAAAACGCAATACTAATAGTTTAGTAAACAAGGGGTACAACTTTTGCAATGGATCCAGAACAAGCTGACATCAAGATCACGAAACTAAGTTGATGTGAAATGCTGCAGACCCGGCTTAAGTTATTTCAGGCGTCCCAAAGGGTTCTGCCATAGGCCCGCTATATATATATATCAAAAATATCAATGGAAACATCTCGTCGAGTGCGATGCTATTTGAAGATTATTGCATCCTCTACCGGGCGATCAAGTAGACTAATGACACCCAAATCATCCATTCCGATGTGAATAGGCTATCTAGCTCGGCGGACAATTAGAATGATTAAGTGACAAATGAAATTCAACGTTGCCATGTGCTCAAAATGTTCCTTGAATTTTCAGGAACAAGTTAAACCTTATCAACCGAATGAACGGTCCGACTCTTAAGGAGGTAAACCAACATTCTTACTTCGGAGTTGACCAAAACTTATTGTTGGAGAACCAAGCAGATAAAGGATTCACCAATGCAATGATTGGGATTAAAACTATCTGACCTCCTAACCAAGAATATTCAGAAAGCTGCTTTTACTCTTTTTTAATTTTTTAGTAAGTCCTTATCTTGAACATGGTAAATACGCATGTAGCATAGGTGATCCTTTTTTAACCCAAGACGAAAATCCAATTGAACACCAATTGAATTTTCAATTGGTTTCAATTGGTTCCAATTGGTTCCGATTGGTTTCAATTGGTCTCAATAGGTTTTAACAGGTTTCAATGGGACTTTAATAGGACTTCAGATGGTTTCAATTGGTCCAGATTGTCCCTATTGGACCAATTGGACCCAGTGGCCCCATTTGCCTAGGCCCCATTAGACTTTAATGGGATCCCAAATGGTTTCAATTGGACCAATTGGCCTTAAGTTGGACTTCAATTGGTCCAATTGAAACCAAATGAAAACCTTTTAAAGTCTAATGGGGCCGATTGGTCCAATTGAAATCTCATTACAGTCTAATAGGGCCAATTGAAACCAATAGAAACCAATAGGACCAATGCTAAATAGAAACCAATTGGACCAACATAAACCGATAGGACCAATAGAAAAAAAACTTATATATGCATCTCATGCATATTCATTATTAGTTTACACGTGTCTCAGAAAAATAAATTTATCATGATTTGTTAAGCAAATTAAAGACAATGCACATCATTTTTGTGATTTCTATTTTCGGCGATAATTAACGAATAGATTATTTTGTCTGATCATGTTACAATTACATTCACGTTTTAGCAAAAGATATATTGATTATATGATTACTAACCAAGAAACAATATACATATTTAGTATGTTTATGTGTACGAGCCTGTGTCACTTTAAATATCACTCTTTAATACACTTCAAATGATATATATGATGGACTTAATACAATTGAGAAAAGAATATGCCTAATTGGTAGACAGTTGCCAATATCGATTATGAAGTATCATTTTTTCACTGGTTCTTCTACCTGGATCGATTTACCAATTGAATCCCCATTAAATGCCCCCATTAAATCCCAATTGAATACCAATTGGCAATTTAGAGTACATGGAAAGTGAAACAATGGGTTCCTATTGGAACCAATTGGCAATTAGTCCCCATTAAAACCAATTGCCAGTTGGTTTCCATGTACTCCAAATTGCCAATTGGTATTCAATGGGGATTCAATTGGATTTTCGTCTTGGAAAGCAAACACATAAACATACCAGAGGGTGTTAAGAAAGGAGGAGCCAAACTTGTCACTGACCATTAAATGGGAATGGACGTCCATGTATCAGACCGTATCAGAATAGTGAAATGTATTGGCAACAACTTAAAAAACGACGACCTGTGGCTGGGCGCTAACTCTACTTCAAAGCCATTCACGACCAAATCGCCATACTCAAAACTGAACTATTTTACACAAACTCATAATATCCTGAAGGGATACCCCATTATCTCCTCGAATATGAGATTCAGTACTGATCACCTTTTCCACCACTGAAGGGGTAATCTGCAAGTCCGTAAAAAGGTTCAAGGTCAGCCCCTGGAATTTCTAGACTATGTTCATGTAATTTTCAAAGTGATGGGATTAACTCCAAAATGTATGAAATAGGTAACAAACTCTCGAATGCAAACACTCTTATTGGTAAACAATATCCAGCTTCAGGGATCATGACCATGAACAGAACAGACTCGGAGTCAGATAATGGACGTAGTATCTCCTAACTGAGATCCTGATGTGATACAAGGTTACAATATTATCTAGCTTTACTAATCGGTGAAATAACGGCATTCTATTCTTTTCACACTGGTTTTGCTTAACCCCGTACTTTGCTTAGCCCCGTACTATCCTTAACCCCGGACTATTTTTTTTTGGCTTTTCACACACGCTGTTGTTAGTCCCGTACTAGCGCCTATTCCGGAATAAGAAAATTCCCGCTGTTCTCACTGCATTTCGTTAACCCCGGATATCGTGAATGTTATGATTGGACATACTTCGCATCTGGCCAGCTGCGATACGCTCCATTGCGTAGTACCGGACTATTTTTCGTTTCTGTTCTCATTCATTTGCTTAGCACCGCAATTGCGGGGTTAGCAGGAGTTAGCACCACAATCGCGGAGTTAGCCCTGCTATTTTGCAGGGTTAGTTAACCCCGTACTATAGGTGGGGTTAGCCAACTTTAGCCCACTTTGGTAAAAACCAGTCTGAACAGAATAGGCTTAACCCCGTACTATAGGTGGGGCTCCCCTTAACCCCACCTATAGTACGGGGTTAAGCAAAATATTGCCAGTGTGAAAACAGTATCCCTGTATTTTCATTTATAGCAAAACCGAAGAAATTTCGAGTGAAGAATTCATCACAAAAGAGATAAACACCGATCAGTTCTACCATCTTGGTCTAGCATTGGGTTTGTCCTACCATACACTTGACAGCATACAGTTCAGAAGCAGACAACATGAGGAGGCTGGGGTGTATACCCAAAATCAAAAGGCTGCTATCTTCATGATCCGCTATTGGAAATGCTTGCAGCATTCCGTCTCCCTAGCGGACGATCACCTAAGAGAAGTGTGGAAGTCCGTGAGCGATTCAGAAGATTCAGCCCCTGTTTCGAAACAACGAAGAAGAGCGGGTAAGAACGCACTAAATTTTGAAACTCAATTAAATTCATTCTAAAACAGACCAAAGGATACAAAGAAGCTTTATAAAGTGAGGGATCGTGCAATACAGTTTATTGACTTTATTCTTTTAATTTAACTGATAAATGAGGTTTAATATAATCTGTACATGGTCTTTATACTTCTACCTTCCTTCTAAAGAAAATAAACATGACACAAATGTGGAAGACGTCTTCGAAGAAGAATTCCTCCGTGAAGAACCAAGAGCCATCCCGACAATAGGCCTACATGCGTATGAGGTGGAGGTGAGTGTTTCTACACGGAAGATGTTTGTCGTTATTATTTCCAGAGACTTTGCTATCAGCATTATCTACCATGGCAACATTACTCAACAGCCAATCAAATTAAGGTTTCCATGGACTTTACCATTAATGGCAAAAATGTCATCGATGGGAGGCTTTATGAACGGGGCCAAGTTCTTTACCACTTATTTGTGGGCTATACGTTATCATTGGCGGGGATCTAGCTGGCGGCAGGGGATGGGGCCAAAGAGGGGGCCCAATTCATGAGAAAACAGCCAAATAAAGGTAAAATTAACGTGTTTTTACTTTTCTTTTCTCGGGGGAGGCCCCCTCTTGGATTCACCACTAAGTGTACATACATAGGCCTTCTTAGCAAACAATCACGTTTGCAACCCTTTCAGCAAACATCTGACAGGGCAGAAAGATAATTTCCGATTTAGCTAGGTGCCCTGATGATTCGTAGGCGTGGTGAACTATTGATTTCTCTTGCACTCATGTAGTTGTGGAACTTGTATAGACACTGAATTTGAATTCGAGACAATTAATTTGATTAAATAGTTAGGAAAATGTATGATAGATAAATGCGTTTGACACTGATTTGTCCCAATTAAGGTGTTTCATGTAAAGTACATAGGAGAAAAAGCAAAGGGAGAGTCATAACCTGTACTATAGATCCTCGTTTAAGTCCTTCGATGAAACATGAAGGCTCCTCCACCGAGCTACGACCCCGAGTGAGTGAATTGACTGTCAACAAACAGTGTCGAGAAATAATTCAGATATCAAATGTCAGTCCTAGAAAAAAATAGTAATGGCTAATCACTCTTATGTCACAGAAATTCAAAACAACCTCTCTTTCTCTCCCTCTCATTGTACCTTTCTTTGTGAAATGTATGTATCCTTCATTTTGTACATTTGCTTATACTGTTTCATGCTTTGAGAAGTATTGAATAAGGACTTTATTTGGAGAAAAAAAAAGATTAACACTAGCATTGCTGTAACCCATTTAAATATGTCTAATTAGTACTGAGCAACTGGTGATGATTATTTTACCTTTCAAAGATTCCAGGAGCAAGGGGAAACTGGGCAGAGAGGCTCCATCATAAGCGACCTAACACTCCTAGTGTCAGAAGCGACTCGTTAAGCAGGTATATAAAATAAATTTGAAATACGTTTCAAAGGGTATAATTAGTTTCCATCTTCTATCAGATACATAAAAACTATAATGGTGTTATAGCATTTTGCCAAAGTACAGTGTTTTAACCTAAACTATGTTCTGATTAAACGCGTTTTGAGGAAAAGTTATTTCAGATCCAGCATGGATTTGGCGTTTTTTGTTATTTGCGATAAAACTCTCTCCCTGTGACCCGAGACTGAAAAAGAAATAATTTCAGATCCAAAAGAATCATGAGAAAAAGAAATTGCAGGTCCTCAGGAATAACAGCAATGAGACTGATGAGGCTTCCATGGGTAAACAACAGTTTTATATATTATCGTTATTATCATAATCATTATTATCATGATCATAATAATAATCTTTTTATCATTATTATTATTATTATAACACTATCATTATTATTATCACGATTATTACTATCATTATTTTTAGTAGTGTTGTTGTTGATGGTGTTATTATTATCAGTTTCAGCACGTTGCTAGAGGAGGAGATGGAGGGTTGCTTTCCGAAACGTTGTAAGTTGCCCTGTCTTGTATTCAATTTCTTCTTCTAATTGTTGAATAACAAAGAATGAAAAGGGTGTATACCCTAGTTATTTATTACATGTAATAATTAGTAAATTTAATCTATTGGGGAGGATTTCTCAATTAGGTGGGCTCGCTTCACGCCATTACATACCATTTCAACATTCAAAGGTAGTTTGTGAGTTAATTACAACATTCTTGCAAGGAGACAATTTTTTTTTTTTTTTGTGTCGAGTTGAGTCGTTGAGTCTCGGACAGATATTTATAATACTGTAATTTCAATTTGTTTAATGTTCATTTCAGATGGCGCACACATTCCCGATTTAGCTCGTGCGCATAAACGGACTTTCCCAACTTCTAGACACATACCTGACAGAGTTGAAAGGTATATTTCATGCCTCTCTCTTGTTTCACATGGGCTTACCCTGAATACTTGTAATTAGAATTGCGAAAACTAAATTCAATTTATTTATTCCCACAAAAACCAGAATTACTGTAGAATAAGTAAAACAATGCAGAAAAAAATCATCAAAATATTACATTATGAATAAAAAGATTCAGTAAAGAACAATGTGTGGAGGGTCGAAGGCCTATCAAGGGCTTATGCCCAGTGAGGTTGGGTTAAGACTTGTCTTCATATTGACGGCTTCTACACCTTCTTTGATATTATTTTCGATTTTGGATAATCATATGAAATGTCATAATAACAATCCACTGAATCAACAGATCTTTTTTTTCCTTCTTCAAAAGGATGAATGAATCACGGGTTAATAATAGAATCTTAGATTGCTATAGATAAAAAGTATTTTTTGTCTGTACCTGGATATTCCTTGTCAATTTCCTACAATTTATGTCTTTCCTTTCAGAGGTCTGAGTATTGACGAGCATCATGAAGATGAAGGTAGGCACCCCCTTATATATATTTTTTTTTGTGGGGGGGGGGGCAAGTAAAGAAACGGATGATTTTCCAAAGTGCTGTAATAATTGAATCATGTTTACATGTTCGGTTTCATACAATATTAATGAAACGAAATTTTGTTAAAATCCCCTCAGTATAATTTAAATGCAAGATTGTCAGGTACAACATTATCTTCTATGTATTAGGCCTAAAATAAAAACTTGTTGCATTGCCCTTTGGTTGCCAAAACATGGGTCGGTCGGTCGGAAAAGTTTTTTTTTTTAAAACTTTTATTTTGTCGCCCTCTTTGGGCCGATATTTTTCAGATTTGATTTTTTCTTACCCGCCTTCTTTTGGCTAATATTTCTCAGTTCTTAATGCTTTAATACACACCTTTTTCACCTCATAATTATCCATGGTTTGCATGAGTGAGAATTTTTGAATAATTCGATTTCATGCATTTATATCCCATTTAAACAAACAAAAATACATATCTTTTTATTCATTAATTTAAAAAAAAATAAAAAAAACGGTAAATTTTTTTTTTACAAATGCCGACCGTAGATTTTCAGATTTGTGGATCGGTCGCAAAGGGCAATAGATCATTTTGTTTAGGCCTTAGGCCTTCTTGTTGATTCTTGTTGTAAATAGGGTTTTAGGCGCTATACAAATCCATAATTATTACTAGAAGTGTACCTTAATTCATTTACAGAAAGAGAGCATTCCAAGCAAGCCATTTTGGCATGGATGGAATCTGGAGAAAGAGTAAAGCCGGCGGATATCAAACCGAATGAGTACACTTCAGAACCTACATATGACGAGGGACAGATAACAGAGTCCGTTCACCATATCTTGTCACCGAGCGCTCTCCAGGATGAAATCCCAGTTCAAAATCTTGAAAGTAGGGTGGATTCGAGTGAGGATACTGGCCTGATTCGGCTTGAGAAGCATGGTATTGAAGTGAGACTTCCAGCAAACGAAGCTTACAGCGCAAAAGATGTCACCGTCGAACCAATCCATGACATTCCACCTGAGTTGGTACTGAAGGAAACAGAAGCCATCATCACTGTCGGCTTAAGGATGTCGCCCTCTGACGCAAACTTTGACATTCCGGTGAGAGTAAGGATGCCCCATTGTGGTATATTCGCAAAGCCAGAGGCTGCGGAAGTCGTCATTTATTATCGCAAGAGTGGTAAAGTATGGTCTTTCTCATTGTCTCTCTCTCTCTCTCTCTGTCCCATTCATATTGCCATTCATTAAATAAAGTAATAGATATGCCCAATTAAGTGAATTGCATAAATACAAACGTATAATTGTGGCCGTTTTTTTAATCCCCAAAACGCCTTTCAAACCCCAAGACATGACGTAGTATTAGATTGGAGGGGGAAACGAATTAGGATGACTGTTAGAAAAAAAAGGACATGGTTCCATTATGTTGTATTAAATGTGAGAACTGCGATATTTTGTGATGAATTTGACATACAAGTATAGGTTTTTTTTTTTTTTTTTTTTTTTTTATATCAATGGGTTTGGGTTAACATACGTTTACTAGATGTCTTTATTGATTTTTTTCCATGGACAGCTTCTGAAAGTTTTATGGCGATTCCTTCTACCAACGGGAGCCCGCGATGTGTTGTAAGACATCGCGACCTTGATATCTACATGAACCATTTCTCCGAAATATGGATTGTAGCTGTCTTCAAACGGACGTTCATTGGAAAACGTGTTATTTGTACACCATATATTCCTGTGTCCACTCCGAAAAATGATGAACACGTGTTGTTTGTCCATGTAAGAAATGAAAACATCAGAACAGTAAAGGTTAGTTTTTTTCTTTTCGTCTAATCGTCTTTTTGTTCTTCTTTCCCCCTCTCTTTATCGTCATGTTTTTCTTTGCATTTATAGTACCCATAACACATTCAGGTACGGTCGTCAACATTCATCAAGTGAAATGTCAACGGATTACTTATAAGTTTCGTGTTATTGTGATCCATTCAATTGACTCGCAATCCAAGCGCTTGGGGGTTCGAATCCAAGCCAGGCACTGACGTACTTTGCAAGACATAAATCCGCAATTACTACTCTTCACCCAGATGTAAATGGGTACCTGGCAATGATAAGGCTATAATAATAGGAGGGCCTGCAGGAAGAGAAGCATTAATACCGATGTGCCTCCCTTGGGTAAATAAGACCCATTTATTGTCACATATATACAGTAATGCCCTGCATCTACCAATAAAGAGGTTTTATTCTGGGTTATTATCATGTCTCCTTTAATTGTTGTGCACGTTTGCACAATAAATTGATGTTTAAAAAAACAAAACAATTTTGTTAGCATTATTGTTTTTGATATTATCTACATTATTAAAGCTGAAATATCTTAATGTTTGCAGATTCTTATTACTGGTATATCCTCAATTAGACTTGAGTTCTAAACTTTAGCAGTTTTGAATTCGATATATTCGTGTATCAATTTAATTTTTTGTCTTTATATGTGTCTTTTATTTTCTTTCATTTTCCCCCTTTTTCTCTCCAAGACTGATAATATACTTATTAAATATGTTGAGTGGACATGCATTGGGTGGAAATGCAATTATTCGTTACTTTTTCTTAACATTATTATTTTCAAGGTGCAGCACGGATATATGGCTCCAATCACCGAAGAACAATTCTTAGTTAAGTGGCGTTCTGGAGGATTAAGGATAACTTGCAAAGAAAGCACCCCTAAGGAAGACGAGACCAAGGTAACATTCATATGAGCAGATTAAATCAACCTGCATGTTTAAAGTTGTCCTGCATTTGGATTGTTCTTATCAGTTGAGTAAATGAAAGTCAGACAATCACTGCCCAAGATCTAAGCTTTTTAGAGTTGGGAAAATGCCTCCTTTGCAATAAATACAACATGTACTAAACATTGGATAGAATTGGATAATGACTTTTGTGGGAGATCGAATTTAGCAATTTATTGATCGACCGACTACGTAACCAATAATTCAGCAATTCGGGAGTTGGGGGCAATTATATTGTTGATTATCTGCTGTTTGGTAAATACAGATAACCAAATCAGTTGGTAAACTTTTAACCTAAAATGCAGTGGACAATATGTTACCCAAATCCGGCGATATTTTGCTCTACTCGTATAATAGTGTAGAACTAAAAAAAAAACATCTTCAGTATATGACAGAATAGTTAAAATAAGGTTTAACATGTTAATTGAGGTTGTACTGTTTTCGTCCGATCATGCAGCCTTAAAGTTAAAAAGATCTAACAACTTTAGAAATTCATTTTCCAAGGCAGCTAGGTTTGAAATAAGAAAGTCGGCATGCGGGTCATTCCGAAACTTCAAATACAACTGTAATACGTTTAGCAGCATTTTTTGTCTGACGGGTTACGTACAATTTGTACAGTTTATTCTTTTATATAAATACATACACACGGACGAAAACATATATGTAAAATGTATATAATGATATATATACACACACTAATATTATGATTTTGTTTGTGTAGACTCTACAGGAAAGTCAGATTCGCCTTTTGACTGAGCACAAAGTGATGTTCAAAGTGGATACACGAACCACTGAGAAGAATAAAGTGATATTACAGTTCATCTTGGAACAAAGCACAACAAAGCAGCTCTTGGTTCCCATGCACTTAGAAGGTAAACCACACTTTAATAATAAAATTAAACCAACCGAGAAATCTACAAATGTTTGCCATTCATTCAATCTATCAGCTGCGGACATTTGACAAGTTTGAAGGCATGTAGAAATAACCGCTGCATCATGAGAAACCGTTTCATGTTTCACTTTAAAAGATAACACCTAAGGTGTTTTACGCTGATAACATTATGTTGCTCTGCTTACTTTCTGAATATAGAATAGTTGAAGTAGTCATTATTATTGACGGATGACATAGAAACTCGAATCTTGACTTAGGTTCTTATTTTTTCTTTTCTATCTGAAGTAAATTAATCAAGAAAGCTGATTTCTTTTTCACATCGAATTAATTACAGAAGCTCCAACTTTTTTAGAGATGTGAAGAACAAAAAATCACGGGCGGACATTTGGACGGACATTTGGAGGGTCATAAATGGACATTGGCAATTTTGTCTTTAAGATAAAAATACACCCATCTTGTTTGCTCTGTACATTTTGTTTAATCACAATTTTTGTCTCCTGCCATTTGAAGGCGGTATTGAAGTATACCAAATAACATGATTATGATTATCATGTATCATTAAATTGAGGTCATCATCAACTTCAGGTGGCGCTGTAAAGCGCTGCTGTGGTCTTCACGAGAGCACGCCATGCAACTCTTTCACCTGTCATTTGTGTTGCACCTTTCATTCCTTGTCCAGACACTTTCTTGATATCATCAGTCCAAGATATTGGTGGACGACCTCTACCCCGTTTTCCTTCGACTGCTCCTTGCAGTATTTGCTTCTCAACACCTTCAGATCTCCTAACAATGTGCCCAAAATAGTTTAGTTTTCTTTCCATGATTCCCCTTCTGATGGTCAAGTCTGTTCCAAAAGAAATTGAGGTAACAAGATTAAATCACTTGAAAATGTTTATTTCTGTAATTAACTTGTAATTACATTTCTTCGACAAGATTATGCTAGCAAAAACAAAAGAATACTAAATAAATATTTTTTAGCGAAGTTAACAAAATTTTCTTTCCTACAATCAGATACAATTGAGACATCACCAAGAAAAACAGATTGTGCATTCCAGGGACCGTCGGCATCCACATCTCCTTGCATTCCCTCTCAAGATCCATCAGCGCCAGCCGATGAAGTTCCTACTTCTAAAAGCAGGTGAAAATTATTTCCTAATCGCTACATAACTGTGGATAATCGCTAATCATTCTTAATTAAAATCTCATCGATGGGATAATACATATCTTAAATGATAATGATGATATTTAGATATCTTTATTAGATACCTATCTACTATAATCCAGCATAGATCAAACGTGTAAAACGAGAATTGATTGCGTTCTGGTAAAACGGTTTTGCAATGTCTTATCAACAACCATTATGACTGCAATTAAGATTTCTATTTAAAGGTGGATTAGTACAACCCCCTTATACGAAACAGAAGGGGGAAATAAACATAGAATGAGATTTCGTAAGAATTGACGAAATTACAACGTCAATTTTCAGAGGTATATTTGACATTGTTGAGTACTCGGATAAACAACGCAAAAACAAACCAACATGTAAAAGTTGACATTTAGAATATGTTTCGCTCCCCCACCGAAAAAAAGAAGAAAAAAGAAAGAATAATGATTATTAAAAAAAAAAAAAAATGATAATAAATACATTAAGCAAATCATGCTTTACAAGGCATCCAGTATTCGAAGAGAGGCTGGAAGTTGTAGCGAGGAAGCATTTGATATCCCAAATCCTGGAGGAGGAATGCTCCTAAGCCCTCGAGATCTTACAGACGGATATCGACCCAAAAAGTAAAAAACATTGAGATTTAAATTGACGAAGTCTCTAATGACAACTCATGCTCCTGGTGTTAGCTTAACAAATGCATTATCAAAATACTTGCACCTAAATTAATAAAATAGGTGCTCATGGAAAATATAACAATACGACTTGGCGAAATTCATATTAGGTTTAGAACTACTTGACATAATATTTCCTTATTGTTTAAATCATTGTTTTATAGTGTCAAGGTATCAGATGGAACACTGGATACTCTTGCAGACCACGTCCCTCACAATAAATACCATCACCTGACCTACAGACTCGGTATCGTGTACAACAAGGCATCCACTATTCTGCACACGCCCGGTAGCACATATCAGAAAGCGACGAGGGAGTGTCTTTCCATATGGAAAAACAAGACAGGCGGAAGCTTCACCGAGCTGAAGAAGATATTTAATGATGTTGAATTAGGTGGTGTATGGATGGAACATATGAACTAGATCTGATGAAAAGAAAATATTTGTTAGCTTTTCACCTAAATGGTGCATAAAGACAGCAAACAATTGCACTATAATTAAGCAATTATGAAAATATATCTGAATACTTGGACTAGGCTGTCAATGGAGTGTTAGGGAATCGATGATAATTTAATAACTACTGAACATCAGATAATCGTAGGCCTATACAATTAATAACTACTGACGACCAGATAATCATAGGCCTAAATACAATGAATAACTACTGACCATCAGATAAGTATAGGCCTAAATACATTTAATAACTACTAAACATCAGATAAGCATAGGCCTAAATAATTTAATAACTACTGAATATCAGATAAGCATAGGCCTAAATACATTAAATAACTACTGAACATCAGATAATCATCGGCATTAATACTTTTAATAACGACTGACCATCAAAATACCATAGGCCTAAATTGCTCCGAATATATGATGCATATTATTTAAGGACATGGTTACACATATGTCGGATCCCGTATCATGTCCTCACGAACTGACGATGAACAGTATAAGATGACCATTGTGTTTGGATTTCTTTTAACATCGTTTCGTGACATTCAGTTTAGATATGTGTGAATAAGTCTGCACATTTTTAAGGTCCAATGTAGTAAGGCCTCGTTTAATACAACATGTTGATTTTATTAGATTTTTGAACATATGTGTGACCATCATGATGGTAAAAGTTTAATGTATTCTATATGATATCATACTAAAATTGGTTATTGTTCTATCCACCTGGAACAAGGAATAAGGACATAGAAAACTAGTTTTGCAATTGGCCATGGTATTTATTAGTTGTAATATAGAAACTTTCCATCGTCATTAGACTTGTGGTATAACAAATACTTCAAATGAAAATAGTGTGTTAACTTCCCAATGAACAGCCGTTCTCTTACCTGAGACACATAGCGTTCAAATAATAAAAACAAATCAACGCAGTTCTCTGGCTTGAGACACGTAGCGTTCCCTAATACAAACAAATCGACGCAGTTCTCTGGCCTGAGACACGTAGCGTTCGCATAAACACTTTATTGCCTAAAACTGAGGATAACTAAGCAAATGCCTTAATGGTCCTCCTCAGCCTACAAGCAAAGTGTAAACGGGGTGTAAATACTAATTGCATTAAAATGCCCCCAATTTAGATTAAAACAAATCAACGCAGTTCTCTGGCCTGAGACACGTAGCGTTCACCTAATAAAATAAAACCAAATCGACGCAGTTCTCTGGGCTGAGACACGTAGCGTTCACATAATAAAATGAAACCAAATCAACGCAGTTCTCTGGCCTGAGACACGTAGCGTTCACATAATAAAAACAAATCAACGCAGTTCTCTGACCTGAGACACGTAGCGTTACATAATAAAATAATCCCAAATCAACGCAGTTCTCTGGCCTGAGACACGTAGCGTTCACATAAACACTTTATTGCCTACACCTGAGGATAACTAAATCAAAGGCCTTTAATGGTCCTCCTCAGCCTACAAACCAAGTGTAAACAGGGTGCAAACAATACTAATTGCATTAAAATTTCCCATCATTGGCTCGAAGCCTGTTCTCTTGCAAACTGGTATGTTCGACATGTGCAAATTAAAGATAATTCCGCGGTTTGGCGGTCAAAATTGTAAATTTTTCTGCCTTATGACAGGTACAGTTACATAAGCACCCAAAGAGGTGTGATTTTACCAATTACGTATAAGTACAACAAAATGAATCAATCATAAAATTCCATTTGAAGAAACAAATACATGAAGGCAGGAATTTAATGACATTGTCCACTAAAAACTCAAATGCGGGTGAAACCCGATCTCTCGAAAACCAGACTCTTAATAAAGGATGTTATAACCAAATCAGACCGTATGAAAAGTTCGAGTTCTGGGAAATAAGATCGGGAAAAAGCCCCGCAAGGCCCGTGTAATCATTTTGAACGCGACCAGGCATAGCCCTTGAGAGAGTGGATTGTCGTTAAATTCCCGCTACTAACTGTGTAAAGATAATCGAAAACATGACAAGTCACTGACCCCTTTTGGTGGAGTATGGGGATGGATGGTGGGGAAAATTTGTTAAGTGTGACAACTTCGAAATACCATGGACTGAATGAGGTATTATCGTCCAAATTGGGGAGAGGAAAGAGGAGGAAAGTTGAGAGCTGACCGCATGTTTACATTACGGCGACTGGTTTCTTCCCCGCCCAAGGTTTATTGCATCATCGGATTACATTCCTAGCCTCCTCTCCCCATAAATAAAACTTTGTCCCAGGTAGCTGTCAATAAACTATTTTAACTTCCTCTGCGCTGGTTAAAATTCATTATTGTTCTATCCACCTGGAACAAGGAATAAGGACATAGAAAACTAGTTTTGCAATTGGCCATGGTATTTATTAGTTGTAATATAGAAACTTTCCATCGTCATTAGACTTGTGGTATAACAAATACTTCAAATGAAAATAGTGTGTTAACTTCCCAATGAACAGCCGTTCTCTTACCTGAGACACATAGCGTTCAAATAATAAAAACAAATCAACGCAGTTCTCTGGCTTGAGACACGTAGCGTTCCCTAATACAAACAAATCGACGCAGTTCTCTGGCCTGAGACACGTAGCGTTCGCATAAACACTTTATTGCCTAAAACTGAGGATAACTAAGCAAATGCCTTAATGGTCCTCCTCAGCCTACAAGCAAAGTGTAAACGGGGTGTAAATACTAATTGCATTAAAATGCCCCCAATTTAGATTAAAACAAATCAACGCAGTTCTCTGGCCTGAGACACGTAGCGTTCACCTAATAAAATAAAACCAAATCGACGCAGTTCTCTGGGCTGAGACACGTAGCGTTCACATAATAAAATGAAACCAAATCAACGCAGTTCTCTGGCCTGAGACACGTAGCGTTCACATAATAAAAACAAATCAACGCAGTTCTCTGACCTGAGACACGTAGCGTTACATAATAAAATAATCCCAAATCAACGCAGTTCTCTGGCCTGAGACACGTAGCGTTCACATAAACACTTTATTGCCTACAACTGAGGATAACTAAATCAAAGGCCTTTAATGGTCCTCCTCAGCCTACAAACCAAGTGTAAACAGGGTGCAAACAATACTAATTGCATTAAAATTTCCCATCATTGGCTCGAAGCCTGTTCTCTTGCAAACTGGTATGTTCGACATGTGCAAATTAAAGATAATTCCGCGGTTTGGCGGTCAAAATTGTAAATTTTTCTGCCACACGAGACGTGGCTGCTCAGACATGGATCGCCGCCACACCGAAATCGGATGGTATGAACAAATCTCATACTTTGCACAATTGCGAAAGGTATTATGAACGTAACAGACAACATTATGTACAATCATTCCTACTTCAGATCAATACAGATCTGAAATTAACCTGTACTGACGAATGTTCGAAGATCAGTAGGGAGGAATTGAACGTCTGTATTCCCTAGAAACACCTCGTAAATGTCCGAAATGAATAACGAAGTAAGTACCCTTGCCAGAAAGGTGCATACGGTGCGAAACGACCAGTCCTCCAAATCGGCGAATTATAGACCGCGCAACTTGTTATTAACCCAGCTGTCTCTGACTGGTTTCATGTCTGTCGGCGGGTAGATGGATACCGGCCGCTTGCACCATGAAATCCCCCAGGGCCCAGATGGTGCCTCGTATGGATGTAGAATCCCTTGTCTGGCTCGATAAATCTGTAGACTCTGCAGATTCAAATAATGGAGAAAAGGGAGAACCCGCAGACAGTAACATGTTCTACATAATATTACCATAAACAAAATGTCTTTTGCAATGTGTGTTATTCTTCGGAATAAACCACCCTAATTCAGTGCAATCAAAATTTAGTTACGAGTATATTATGCATTGGGTTTGGTCTGATCGCCCATCACCCTACCAGTTTAAATCAAAACGTGACAAAATTAAGCTGAAAAAGACAACGTACTGACTAATTATAACACCCCGAAGTTTTCAAACTTCACCTGCCGGTAATCTGATATAACCCCGGTATGCCCCAGATACCCATCTCCCCATTTTTTGAATGTGGGAGTCTGAAAAGCCCGCCATAGCAGCGGACGTAGCAGCTCCTATTCGGAATGAATGGGCCGTGTAATAGTGAGCTGGTAAACCTAAGAATGAAACACTTTTATGTAGCACCCTGTTGAAAGCTTGCCGGGTTAGGGGAGAACCATCAAATTGCCTAAAAAATGCAAACCCCTGGTCAATACCGGGAGTGGGAACGCGTTGAGGACGGGCTTCCAAATACCCAACAATTGCTTTAACGGGGCACAATGACCCACTTTCCGGAAGCACGATGACGCACCCCCTATCCCGCTGATCCGTTTTGGAAGACCGAATTCTAACACTAACTTTGCGCTGTGGGGGATTCCCCCGGACGATTACGTCCGCCTCAAACAGGGGGATGGATCTACCCTGAGAAGTGAATTCACCAATGCGTAAAAACCCGAAAAACGCTAATAAAAAGGTTGCAGTGAAAAGTTTAGTATGATAAGACGTTTGGCATACTAATGGCAGTGTTGCGATTAATTTATGTAATAAGGGCATAGTAATGGGGCAGCGCACGTCAAGGCGAGCATGACGCCTACGGCAGCCTTCAACTAATCGCTTTATTGGAAAATTCTGAGTTATATCTTCCCTATTATGACTGCGCTCATGAAATGACAGAGCTGAGATATATGTAGAGATAGTGTTTGCCGAATAATTGGACCAGCTCATGTAAGAAATGAAAAGAGCAACCTGCTCGATAGTTGGTGGAGTAGAGGCATTACAATTATAATTACTCCGAAACAGCTGAAAAGCTTGCCATGCCGTGTGATAAGTGCGCATAGTGTTCTGAGCTCTGGAAGAGCTTAACAAGACGGCACGCTCCCGACTAAGCTGCTCCAGAGAGGGGTAGGAATGGGGGTCCCTTGTTGCTCGGCATTGGGGGCCAGATGTCGAAAACGGGTCATCTGAAAGCGGGACAGAGAATCGGCAATTTCATTGGTATGGCCTGGAACGTACATTGCCTTAAACCAAATGTTCCACCTTAAACACAGTACTACGAAGTGGCGAATGAGCCGCATAATTATCTTGCAATTAGACGATTGCTTGTTAATGACGGCAACTACCGATTGATTATCAGACCAGAAAGTTACTCTCTTCCCATTTAACCGATCTCCCCATAAGTGAACGCCTACAACTATGGGAAGCAGTTCTAGAACGGCAATGGAGAAATTAGCCTCCCGGACGTATTCCGGCCACTTAGCTTGTGCCCAGCATCCCTCGAAATAAATGCCCAGCCCAATGCTTGCCGCTGCGTCTGTATAGAATTGAAGGCAATTATTATCCCGCCAAACATTGTCAGCAAACATAACGGTCCCATTAAAATGCTCTAAGAATGCTTCCCATGCTGCCAGGTCAGCCTTAGCCCCACTGGTAAGCCTTATGCGATGATGGGGCTGACTTACCCCTCTAGTCATGTCTATCAGCCGCCTGAGAAAGGCCCTACCTGGGCCAACCGCCTTACATACAAAATTGAGTGACCCAATTAACGATTGTAGCTGGCGCAGTGTCAGCTTAGACTTCGTGGTAAAGCTGCGAATCATGCAACATAGCGCTTCTAATTTATCAGCTGGAACTTTTACCTGACATAGCCTTGTATCAATCTCTAGACCCAAATATGTAATTACTCTCGTAGGGCCTTCGGTTTTCTCCAGCGCTAAGGGCACACCGAAATCTTTGCACATATTTTGGAAGCAGAGCATGATGCGCTGGCATTCCTCGAATGAGGAAGCAGCAAAGAAGAAATCATCTAAGTAATGCAGCACTTGTTCAGTAACGGCTATGCGCCGACAACAATCCTCGAGAAAGGAACTAAAGCGCTCAAACATTGCGCACGAAATCGCGCAACCCATGGGCATGCACCTATCATAATAGAATTTTCCACCAATGCACATACCGAGCAAATCAAAATCAACTGGATGCACGGGCAGTAATCTAAAGGCAGACTTGATGTCAGCTTTCCCCATAAAAGACTTAAGACCAAGTTTAACAATCATGTCCACCGCTTCGTCGAAACTAGTGTAAGAAACGTTGCACTCATCCTTATCTATGCTATCATTTACAGAGGAGCCGCGAGGGGAGGATAAGTGTTGTATTAATCGAAATTCGCCTGGTGTTCGTTTTGGAACAACCCCGATGGGGGAACAACGAAAATTCGGAAATGGAATTGAAGTAAAGGGGCCTACGATTCTGCCGAGTATCACCTCCTTTTCTATCTTTTGCATAATGATTTGAGGATGAAGAATTGCAGACTTGAGATTCTTACAACTCATTTGTACACGGGTGCCTTTAAAACTCAGAGAAAAGCCGTACGTAAATCCCGAAATTAGACGTTTTGCGTCAGACTGATTGGTGTAAGAATGAAGAAAGGGTAACATGGGCTTTAGCCTAATTGGGGTTGGGGCTAGAGCTCGGTTTGTTAGCTGCAGGTTGGGGGCGGTTGCAGGCAAAGGAGCCATGGGACGTATTTCCGCATCTATCGCATTTGTGCGCATATCTGCAGCCTCGCCCCCTACCGCACCGGCCGGAGGCGTTGAATGCGAAACAAACTTGGGCCCGCGGACTCGCGGTTGCGCTACCGTATCCGTCCCGATTAAGTGCTGAGCGCCCATTGCGGCGGGGGCCTGATAGTTGCTGTCTTGGCCGTTGAGCTCCGCGAAATTGAGATTGCCTCCCGCTGAAGGGACGAAAATTCTCCCTGCTGTCCGGCCGCGCGTAGGCAGTGGCGACTGGCTTTCATCGAAAGGGTGCGGTGCGGCGCGGCGCGGTGTGGTGTGCTCAACGCACCCATTCGATAAAAGAGGGGGGGCTTTTCTCGAAAGGGTGCGTTGAGAGCGGAGTACCGTTTTAACACACCCTTTCGATAAAAGAGGGGGGGCTTTTCTCGAAAGGGTGCGTCGACTAGTCTTTCGCATCAGTCGTTTAAAATGAGGATCTCGGACAAAAGGTAATAGTTGCCAATTTAAGTATATCGAAAATGTATTAAATAAAATGGAATGGTCTTGATTACAGAGTGGTCTCTTTCGTTATTACTATGTTGATGGGGGAGACAGAGAGAAGGAAAAAAAGGGAAAGGGAAAGGGAAGATAAAAGGAAAGAATAAGAAGAAAAGAGGGAAACTGGGGGGGGGGGCGAAGGGCTCTTGCCTCCTCATTCCCCCCCCCCCCGCCCAAAAATAAATAAGAGAGAGAGGGAGAAGGGAAAGGGAAAGAAAATATAAAAGGAAAGAAAGAAGAGGAAGAAGGAAAGAGGGAAACGGGGGAAGGGCGAGAGGCTCTTACCTCCCCCCCCCCCGCCAAAAAAATAAATAAGAGAGAGAAAGAGAGAGAAGGGAAAGGGAAAGAAAGAAGAGGAATAAGAAGGAAAGAGGGAAACGGGGGAAGGGCGAAGGGCTCTTGCCTCCTAAAATAAATAAGAGAGAGAGAGAGAGAAGGGAAAGGGAAAGAAAATATAAAAGGAAAGAAAGAAGAGGAAAAAGAATAAGTAAAGAGGGATACGGGGGCGAAGGGCTCTTGCCTCCTCCCTCCCCCCCCCCCGCCAAAAAATAAATAAGAGAGAGAGAGAAAAGGAAAGGGAAAGAGAAGATAAAAGGAAAGAAAGAAGAGGAAGAAGAAGAAAAGAGGGAAACGGGGGTAAAGGGCTCTTGCCTCCTTTCTTTTCTTTCTTTTCCTTTCTTTCCTATTCTCCCTCTTTTTCGTTTTTCCTCTTTCTTTCTTCTCTTTTCTTTCCTTTCTTTTCTTTTTCTTTTTTCTTTTCTTTTTCTTTTTTTCTTTTCTTTCCCTTTTCCTCTCTTTTTTCCCCTCCCCCTTTTCTCATTTTTCCCGACGGCAGCGCAATTTTCCGACAATATCCTGACAGATGGGGGGGGGGGGGGGGGGTGTCGCACCCCCACACCCCCCTTTGGAGACGCCCCTGCCTACGCCACTGTTGGCGACCACAAGGCTATCAATACAAATTAAGACATATTAATGAAGATTCTTTTTTAATGTTGCAGAGAGATAAGTATTTTCTCTATGAACTTGTTTAATGGACAATAAATAATATTAAAAACATGAATACTATAGCGGTATAATGATGACAGGGTTGATTTAAGTCAAACTTTTTTTCAATGTGATTGGAGTAGACTTGAGGGTGGGGGGGTGAGGGGGTCCCCCCCTAAGATCTCGGCCGTTTCACAGCCGATCGCCGCGAAAATGAATATTTATGGTAATTTATGCAAACAAGGTCAGAGAATTCACATTTTTACCCATAAATCATATATAATTCATATTCAAGCGTTCTTTTTCACTACATATATTCGTTAGAATAATAATACGACAACAAAGTTGGAAGAGCCAGTTTATCCCTATGTTATCTCTTGTTTTGATAATTTGTATTTATGTATTATATTATTTTTGTTGTTTTATTTAATTTCTAACCACAATTCAACTATTTTGACCCAAAATCAAACACATTAACTTGAAACAAGACCAAATAACCAATGTTTTCTCTTTTTTAAAAAGAATAAATGGTATTTCCATATGTTTGGTACATAAATCACAAAAATGAGCGATTTTAGGGCTGACATGCAAAAATAAAAGGTCACGTGACTCCGCAACTATAGATGCGTAAGACTCGAAAGAAAAAAGTCATGACAGAAAAACTTATATCTGCCGCGGTTCCGGAGTAGTCGCGAAATTACTAGAGAGCACTAATCTTTTTTGGGGCCCTCGAAAATTTGAAAAATCGTACCCCCCCCCCTTGAACGCCAGGGGGGGGGGGGGGGGGCTATCTCCCCAAAACGGTAAAATTCACGTGTTTTTGTTTTTTACACGTTTTTTCACAGGGCGGAGCCCTCAGATTCTCAGGGGTATTAAACATCAAAATTAACGTCGGATGAGCATAATTTTATACCTTATTTGTGACAGTGCCAGGACACAATTTGGTGTTGTGTCCAGGGGGCGGAGCCCCCAGAAGCTCAGGAGTTTTGTACATTAAATTATTATTATTTTATACCTTATTTGTGACACAGGGGTCACGAATTGGCGTGGGGTCCAGGGGGTGGAGCCCCCGGAAGCTCAGGGGTTTTGGGCAATAAATAACGGTCAGATGAGCATATTTTTTATATCTATTCGTGACACTGGCAGGACACAAATTGGTGTTGGATCCAAGGGGCGGAGCCCCAAGAAGGTGAGGGGTTTTATACATCAAATTATCGTCAGATGAGCATAATTTATATATCTATTTGTGACACTGGCAGAACACAAATTCTTCTTCCTCTTCCTCTTCTTTCTTTCCTTTTATCTTCTCTTTCCCTCTCCTTCTCCAACATAAGATGCAAGGACGGATATAATTATATCGACTCACCTTCTTTCCAAGAACCATACGGGCCTGAAATTCCCCCCCCCCCAGCATCTTTGCCTGCGACGCAGTCGAAACCTTCAAAGCCAGACTCTGGGAAGCCATCCAAGGGGGTAATATAATCATAGTCCCTCC